>CAJNIZ010011986.1:0-10372 GCA_905231905.1 Symbiodinium pilosum | reverse complement strand
CAGAGGGTCCAAGTACTCAACAATTAAGGACTTGGGTTTTGGGTAATAGTAACTATGGTACAGGTTTTGGGCAAGTATATCATTATTAGGTATTTGGACCCTTAGGGTTAGAATGGGCGTCGGGCAGGTTGTGCCCACAGTATAGCCCCATTTGAGGTCTGAATCGGAACAGAAGCCACAAAGGGTTGTTGGCCGTCTACCCCTTAACTTACACCCCAGTCTCCATTCCTGTTTTATGTTAGTTTCTACCAGGACCCTCCTTGTACCCGTAATTGGGGATATATGGTCCGGTAGGTACTTAGGCCCTAATAGAGGGTAGGAGGAGGGTCTAGGTACTTGGTTCTCCGTTGCACGGGCATTTGCAGCCTTAAAGGGGTAGGTATACAGCACCCGAAGCCTGGGTAAGGAACTTGTATTAAGTTACCATAATATGGGTATACAGCAAATTAGGGGTGTAAGTACCATAGGTGACTTTAATAACTCCTTGATAGAACCCAGAAGCCCTAAACCTTGAACGCTGAACCCTAAACGGAATTTTGGAGTCTGCGGCTCGTAGTTGAGTGGGTTGATGCCCTCGGACGTTCAGGGGACCTATGACCTAGTCGCACTTGTAGCTGGAATCTAGTTGAGCCATATGAGCTTTAGTCTAAACTCCTTAAAGGGGGTTTATAGTTTATATAAGGGAGTACTACGGGGGTTATTAAGCGGGATACTTGGAGTTTGGACTGTAGCTCGTATTTGCGGTCTTGGGTGGCTAACAATTGGTTGCATGGGCACTTTCAAGTAGGTTATAGCTACCCTGGACCTGCAAGTATACTAGGGTCATGCAGGACTTTTAAGGGGCCGATGGTTTTGAGAGTGCCAAGCATTCCTGTTACTTGGAATTTTGTGTGCCCTTCGGCTGTCGGACCCTCATGGCGAGTTCCAACCCGCGAAGCCCAAATCTTCCACCAAGGAGTCTTAAACATGGAAAGGGTTTGGAAAGACAGTTGCGGGCTGAAGAAACCACCCGATCATTGTGCAGTATAAAGCTGAAGTTGTACCTGGACCCCAAAAGTATGTAAAATGAAGGCCTTTGTGGCTGTTATTATGGGTTGAGGGCTATTATTTCACACACGTTTGGTGAAGGACTATTTGGAAGCTGCTCCGCGTAGCCTGTGTCTGCTCCTGGAATGAGACCCCCTATAATCCCTAAACCCGAAACCCTGAATTCCTAAACCTTAAACTTGTCACAACCCCCATGCTTCCCCCGAGAGACCTTAAATCCATGACTATGACCGGGGTCTGTTGATTTAGGGTTGAGGGTTTAGGGGAACTTTCTACAAGGGCCCCTCCTGCGAGAAACTCCCATGCAATCTTTGTTCAATCTTAAACTAAAAATCTGCTGTACAGGGAGTATTACTTGGATCCCTCACTTCCTGCTAATCTTTCTGGAGGTTGGTAGGACAAGTATAAAAAATGAGAACTACTGCGTCATTCTGGGTTTAGGGCTGAGTGCTGGTTAGTGGTGACTCCTCCTGTCCCATGAATTCTACTAGGTTCAGCCACCCAAAAAAGCACTACTCCACCAAAGCCTGAATCCTAGTCCCCTACACCCTAAACCTTAAACTGCGCGTCGATTCTTACCTTCCCTAAACCCTAAACCAAAAACCCTAAACTCTACCTACCTTACCCCGTCCATGTACACAATATTTAGGTACTTGGGATTTTGGTAATAGTAATTATAGTACAGATTTGGGGTAAGTATATGATTATTGGGTACTTGGACCCTTAGGGTTAGCTTAGCATACCATCCTTCATTCCAGGTCTAGGGTTCAGGCCTTAGTTAGGGTTTAGGGTTTATAGGGTTAAGGGGCCTCAATACCACATAAACCTTAAACCCCCTAAACCCTATGACGCCTTTACCTTGCTTTACAGCCTAAACACCCTAAACGCTAAAACCTAAACCTGTGAAAACCTTACACCATCAACAAAAAAGGTAAGGAAGGGCGGAGTGGCTAGCAGAAATCTCTGGACTACCCCTTCTTGCAGTCCCTACAACTCATTTTTCATTCCGTTTTACGGTGGATACTACAGATCCTGCATGACCCTAAGTACCTGAAAACTTGGGAATACTTGTACTATAGTATACGAAGGTCATGCAGGATTTTTGGTATCAACAGTATAATGTTTAGGGCTTAAGGTTTGTAGGGTCTGGGGTTCAGGGTCTAAACCCTAAACCCTAAACCCTATCATACTAAGCGCCAGCAAGTTCTACATTGCCTGCCACAGGTGGAGCCTTTCAACGAGCTTGTCTCCACTGCGGAAGGCCTGTAAACGCCTTGCCCTGTCAGCAACATCCTATAGTGTTTTAGGGCCCAATACTATAATATTAATGGTATTTGGGCCCTAAAGCCCTATTATTTGGGTCCGTGGACCCTTAGGGACGTTAGGTTGAGGGGTTTAGGTTTCAGGTCTGGAGAAGCAGCGATACTAGTCCATAACGATCCGTATATAGCCTGTGGCATGATGGAGCCTTTTCCAATTATTGGTGTCATGCGCCTGCAACGTAGAGTCCACTGGTCTGGCCCAAGCAGGCGGTTTCCCTGGAAAATGGTCCGCAGCTTTCGCATTTCAAGCTTTGGAGTTCCCCTTTTGTTTATCGGGAAGACATCCGAAACACCTGAATGCCTTCAAACAAAGAGGTTGCTCACCGGGCTAAGGCTCAAAGCTTGTCTTGTTATAGACTTGTCATTTTTCTTAAGCCGTGTATGGTCACAGATATTCCATTGTTGGAGATAAATCCCTGCGAGTCAGTTCTGGAAGCACTGCAGATCAATCCCTTACCGAGATATGCAAGTTGCTCCAAATATGCGCAAACAGAGTCTGCAACCAGGAACCGTATGACTGCTTGGGATACCACATCGTCTCTTTTTTATGAAGTGCCACGGTCCATCAAGTCTCTACGTCAAGCCCGGTGATGCCGGCCGAACACGCCTTTCTGTCATGCATTGACGGACCAGGTGAGCTGGGTTCTATCAAGTTCCCTTGGACCTCCAAGAACACCCTGTTCCTGCATTCCTTAGAAGACAACGTGAAGGTGCACGGGACTTTGTCAGTACTTATGACCCTTGGACGGAATCCTTCATAACCCTATTAACCTCAACCCTAGGAATTATTGTGCCATAGTATATTTTTGGTCATGCAAGGTTTTGTGTAGTAGTGCTACTGAGCTGCTACGGGGTTGTACGCTCTGATTGCAATAACCTATACAAGGCAGCCAGGGCCGCCAGGGTGATGGGAGTAGGTCTACCAGCCCAGCTACCCAAATCCTTTATTCCGTCCCACATGGGGGTGGCAAAATGGGACCTTCCTATTTATGGAAACTACCACACGGACCTTACAGAAGAATTTTTCCCTATTATATGATGTTTCTACGGGGACCCGAACTCCGAAACCCTAGACCCTAAAGTGCGACTTCGCCATCAGCGCGTGGCCCTGTAACATTCCCAAGGAGGTGGAACAGTTTGAAGCACACGATTTAGGGTATAGGGTTTAGGCACACAAGTACCTAATTAATGTTGGTATCTTATTGAATGGGTCTAGGTTACTCTAGGTAGCCTTTTAACATGCCAGTTACCGCCTGAAAGTGTTGAATTTCGGAAGCGCAAAAACCTGGGCCCTAGACCCCAAGCTGTGAGCCCTCAGCTCTCAGTTGATACATGGGGGTTTCCCAAAATCAGGGGTACCTTTTTGGTGTCCCTCGAAAACGGATTATGGTATTATTTCTGGGGTCTATACTAAGGTCCTCCTATTTTGGGAAACTACCACTGAAGAAACGAAAGCCCAAGCTGATGCTCTACAACCAAAACTCCAAAACCCAAACCCCATTCTGAGGTGAACACAGTGAGGGCAGCAAAAAGACTAGACACCGACTATCCCGAAAGCAATCTGTTCGATGTTAGCAAGGGACGCGTATCCGGCTGTGTTCTAGGTGCTACGGCCGTGGTTCAGCGCTACGAATAAAATCGGAGCGGTGTAGGATCCGTCGAGCTTGAAAGTTCGCACAGCGCCAGAGCGAGAGTATTTCGACACGCACGATCCCCACAGAGGCTTCGCCGGCGAAGTTGAAAATTTGCACCGCGCCGCAGCGAGAGCGTTTTGACACGCACAATCCCCGCAGGAGGGTTTGCCGGCCAACCCTAAAATTCGTACGGCGCCACAGCGGGAGCGTTTCGACACGCACGATCCCCCCCAGAGGGTTAGCGAAGCCATCCTAAAATTCGCACGGCGCCACAGCGAGAGCGCTTCAACACGCACGATCCCCGCAGAGAGGTGCATCGCGCCCCGCGCCAAACCCACCCCAAGCTAAGAAATCATATAGAATATTGCAGAGGCGGTGTAGGTTCTCTGATGTACGTGGTGTATGTAGGCGGTGTAGGTGCTGTGGTGCCGGTGGTGCGGTGTAGGTGCTGTGGTGCTGTGACGTTCAGGAGCGGTTTAGGTGCTGTGGTGTAAGCAAGGCAACCGTATTTTGACAAGGACCCCTTCACGGCGCTTTCGGGAGTTAGATGAAAGCTGACCCTTTAAACAGCCCCCCAAGCCACCATGCCTAGCGGCCTAGCACTTCAGCTTGGCCTTGGTTGCTAATTCGCGCAGTATGCATATGCGAAGGGTCACAGCAAGTTCGTGGGTAGTTAAAATTATGATTACGCATACGCGGCGTGAAAACTTTATGAGTAGCTATATAGTAGTGGCCCTACGTGTGTATACCTGAGCCGCAGCGCTAAACCCAAAATCCTAAACCCCAATGGAAGGCAACTTTCTGGCGAACGTGCGCTACGGGCTGGCTGCAAGGGCGATCTTGTTCTAGCCTTGGGTTGGGGTTCAGGCTTTAAGGTTTAGGGCCTTTCTACCCAGGCTTATGGTTTCGGGCTTGGGTCAGGAGTTTAGGAGCTGCAGTCAGGATCTCTGGATTTGGGTTTACGGTTTGGGTTTAGAGCCTGATGGGTATTAAGCTCATGCGCAGCACCCCCTCTTAGAAGATCCCAGTTTGGCGGGTAAGATCATAAACAAAAGACATGGCTGCCACAAAATAGCCGTAGGGATAAGCCTCTACTCTCCTCCAAATTTACATGGATGCCCACGTCATGGTCCCTACAAAGACTCTAGTCTTCTGAAAGCAGGACCTATATCAGCCTTTGTGTTGGTGGGGGTATGTAGGTAGAGTTTAGGGCGACGAGGCCTTAAACCTAAAACCATAAGCTTTAACCCCAAACACTGCCTTGCCTTTGGTTTGCAGTGCTCGGGTGCAGGCAGCTAGCGACCACAAAGGAAGTCTGAGGTATTCGCCCCCGAACAAGCATGGAACCCCGTGTGTTGGTTGGTTTTCGTTTCCTGGTCGTTAATGCAACTCTCCTCTTCAGAGGACGTGTATATAGGTTGCCCGAGTGTACTGATGTGCCTGCTTTTGATAGGAAACAGGAGTACATGCCAAAAGAGATTCAAATAAACCCAAAAAAGCCGTGGAATAATAGCTTTTGTGGCTCTGATGGGCCTCCGGCCATTTTTGGGGGTACGCTCCAGGTAAACAAATTCCAGTAAGAACCAGATTATAACCCATATTCCTATAGGGTTGTCATTCTAGATAACATTCTCCAGTGCCTTAAGATCTCTTCATCCATCTATTCATCAATCTATCTATCCATCCATCTATCCATCTATCCATCTATCTATCTATCTATCTATCTATCTAGCATACGTGTTGGGTCCAGGTAGGCCGACACCCTAAACCCGAAATCATAAGCCCTAAATCCTAAGCCCTGAACCCCCAAAACCCTCAACCCCAAACCTGTAAACCCCTAAACAACCTTAAACCCTAGACCCTAAACTCAAGCAAACCCTAAACCCTAAACGGCCTAAACCCTAAAGCCATAAACCTTAAATCCTAAAGCCTCATGATTTCAGATCGTAGCTTGCCAGCTTTCGGCTTTCGGACACAGGGTAGATAGGTTCCCTTAGCCTTTAGAGAAGGGGTGAAGAGGGGTGTATGAGCTATAGTCCAAACTCCTTCAAGGAGGATTATATACGTAGTACTTATAGTGCAGTGTTTGGGCAAGTATATGACTATTAAGTACTTACGTTGTTTCTGAAATCGGTGACGGTCAGTGGCATTCTGGGACCCATCAGCTGAACCAGAGTGTCTGAATTGGTGTCTAACACACCCTAAACCCTAAAGCCTAAACCGCGCCTTCTCCCGGAGTGAGAGCTGGGTTTCCTCACTACCTCCCTCTATACTACCCTCCCTAGTTTCTCCCCCTAGTTAGGGTTATTTGGGGATAATCAGGCCTAGCTAATGTAAATTAAGGGGGAACATAGGGGGGGAGTAGAGAGGGGGGTCGTAAGGAAACCCATGACTTGACATCAAGAGTACCATGCCATTCTAGGAATGGATTTGTCAGCTGTTGCTCGCTGTCACCCTAAACCCTAGACCCGACACCCTGCAAGTGACAAGTACCCTAAAGGTCCAAGGACCCAAATAACAGGGCTTTAGGGCCCAAATACCATTCATATTATAGTACTTGGGCCCTAAAACCTTATTATTTGGGTCCTTGCACCCTTAGGGCAACTCATTGAAGGGCTGCTTCGCGGTTTGGAGCCGCCGCCCACGGCCAATGTGACAGTTCTGGGCCTGATCGACAGCAGGCCGAGCTGCGGGCTGCAGACTTTGCAATTCAATCCCTAAGGGTCCAGGGACCCAAATAATAGGGTTTTAGGGCCCAACTATTATAATATTAGTCATTAATGGTATTTTTGGGCCCTAAAACCCTATTACTTGGGTCCCTGGACCCTTGTGGGATGTGATTCTCTTTTGTTTTGAAGTCGCAACTGTCAAAACTTGCAGGTGCTCCTTCAACGAGATCTGGAGGCGGCATGGGCTTTGCAACTTGAATGCTTGAAGAGCCCCGACAATGACATGCTGGACTGGAGATTCTTCGGGTTCAGCAGCAAGGACGACGTCGAGTTTAAAGAGATTGTGTATCTCCTGTCTCCTGTCAGTCATACACCAGGCAGGCTGAAGATAGGTTTTAAGATGAGTTGTTCCCTGAGAGTCCAAGGACTCAAATATTGGGCTTTTAGGGCCCAAATACCATTACCTGAACCCCAAAAGTATGTAAGATAATGGCCCTTGTGGTTGTTCTTATGGGTTTAGGGCTATTATTTTACATACTCTTGGGGTTTAGGTCATTTTATAAAGCCCTAAAATTCCCTAAACCCTAAACCCTAAACCCTGGGTCCTTGGACACTTAGGGTAACCCTAAACCGTTCGTTGTCTTGGCGTGCTTGGCCTAGGGAATGGTGGGATCCGTCCCTTGAAGCAGGGGCTGAAGGTCCACTATACAACCTTCCTTTAGGGTTGAGGGTTTAGGGTTTTAGGGTTTAGGGTTTAGGGTTTAGGGCTTAGGGTTTAGGGCTTAGGGTTTAGGGTTTAGGGTTGAGGGTTTAGGGGTTCTTATATGCCAGTAATGTTTATATAGGTTTCAGTGGGTATGTGATGATTGTATCCCTTGGACCCAACTTAAACTTCAAAGCCACCAAGAAGGTAAGATGGGAGCCTGGAGATGCACCTGCACTCCCCCAAACTAATATGGAAACCCTTAAAGGGGCTGTAGTCTTTTTAGAGCCTTTTTTGGGTTTCCATGTTTGTTTCCGGGAGGGTATGTTATGAATTTCTAGTCCTTATATGATGTCATTACACCCCAGACTTTTATTCAGTTGTCAGTTTTTTCTAGGTTGTATTTTATTGTACCCCAGACTGCTATTCAGTTCTAAAGTTCTCAAGCCTAAAATCTAAGACCCTAAACCCCTCAACCCGCTGCAAACAAAAAATCAACCCCTAAACGCTAAACCCCTTCGCCAAGGCCTGCAGAGCCCCTGGTCGTCAAACAAAACGCTGGGCTAAGCAGTTGGTGGTTTAGGGTTTAGGGTTTGTTTTTTTTTGGATGGTTTAGGGGCGTTTAATGTTTTTAGGGATTCTTAGGGTTTTAAGGGCTTGGAATTTACGATTCTGCCGGATGAGGATCTTATGCTGATCATTTATCATGTAACTCTTATACGGTCCTACTCTCATATTGTAAGGGTGGGAGTAACCAAAAATCCCTTTGTAGGCTGGCAGAGAAGTCTCCAAACCCTGAACCGCCTAAACCCCAAACCTTAAAACACCCTAAAACATTCTGAGCCCTAAACCCCAGACCCTACACCGCCGAGGCCGAATCTTCCTACCACAGGGTCACCGGATGCCTTCTTCCTATTCTGTGGCTCCAATGAGTCCGCTTCTCAGCATCCACAGACAGGATCCCACTACCCAATGATTTGGCACCTTTAGAGGGACCTATAGACCTAGACCCCCCAGATACCCTAAAATAGGGTCTATGTAGCTTCTATTTGGGGAGACATAGGGTCTTTAGAGGGTACTTGGGGGGTCTAGGGAGTTTAGGGTTTATGGTTTAGGGCCCATGTACCCAATAATTGGGGGTATTGGGGTTTGGGGTCATAGTATCTAATTCTCCTACAGGTTATGTGTAAGTATATGACTGGATTTGGACCCTTAAGGATATCCTATAGTCCTGGGGAATCACTAATAAACGATAGGGTGTCGTAGTGTACCCACCTGGTTCTGCATGAAGTATTGGGTTCTAGAACTCGGTGTTCGGCTTACGTCGTCGTAGTAGTAGAGCTTCATGGTGGTTGGGATTGGGGGGATTTGGGTTCCGGGTTTAGTGTTTGCGTTTTTGGGCTCTTCCCTAAACCCTAGACCCTAAACCCATGGGGTTAGGGAGCTTTCAGGGTCAGGGATTGCAATCTGTACAGCTGCGGGTTGGATATTGGATTTAGGCCATCAGTGTTGGTGATCTAAGGTTTTTTGGCTTAGGACCCTAAACTCTAAACCCTCTGCTGCACCGTCCAAAGCAAGGAGTTTGAGGCATGATTAGCGTGTCAGGTCTCGTTTGAGGGTTCAGGGCTTCAATCTTTAAATGGGAAGGGGACATTGTAACCCCTATCACCTAGTGTTACAACAGTTGCTGTAAAGGGGGAATGACCTAAGGCTTAGCAAGCATACATGTTCGTGAAGGGTTTCTTTCCATGTTGCGAAACCTTGAAGGTGATTGGCTGGTTTTGGATCAGATGAAATGTTTTCCTGGGTGATTATGAGTGAGTGAGCTAAAGCATACGGGTGTGTTGTCAAGTAATCATAATATCCTTCCCAAAGGCATGTACCCTAAACCCTCTACCGGGACTCTACCGTAAACCCTATACCTGTTATTGCTTAACTCGCGTGTACGTAATTATCGGTTATTTGCACTTTCTGAACCTGTGCGCATGTTCATTCAACTTGTTTGTGGAGAGCTCTTAGGGCTCGGGGCGTAGGGTTAGGGTTTTGGGTTTAGGGTTAAAAAGGTTCAGGGTTTGAGGTTGTATAGTTTAGGGTTTGGGGTTTCAAGATTCGGGGTCCTGTTTTGGGGTCATCATAGTAGGGTTTAGGGTTTAGGGCTGGAGATCCCACCCTAAACCCTATAAACCCTAACTAGTTTTCTTGAAAATCCCTAGATATTTTGAGGTGTAGGCAGTCAAGCCAGAGAGCTTCTAAGCCAGGGGTTTAGGATTCAGGTGTTCAGAGTCTAAGGTTTAGCTTCAACCCCAGTCTCCTCGTGCCGAAATCTTCGCAAATCCTTCAATATAGTGGTGTCAGCAAATGATTTAAGGCACAGTAGATGTGAGAATAGGCAATGTTAAGGGTGGAGCCCTTTGGACCTTGGGGCCTGTGGGGTTTTGATTGTGACGTTGGCCTGCAAGCCCCACCTACCTAGAGATTACAATTCATATGGTCCTGGAAAAATGTAGTATAGCGTACCTCAACTACACCTCCAGTCGATGTTGGAAATCATTTGGCCCGTATATGATTGACACAAGTATACTTGTAAGTTCCAGAACTAAAGTTTTGAGGGCTTGAAGGCTTGAAACCATTCGTATTCATGTTGTATAAGAACTTACCAGTATCCCAACCTACAACTCCACGCCCTTCCCTGTAAAGCCTCTAAGCACGCCACTCGAATGCCACGAGGCACGAAGCGCAGAATGTCCTAGAACCCTACACTCTAAACCCTAAACCATAAGCCCTTGAGCCGATAAATGCACTTCGTAAGCCGTCCGAAAGGAGTTCTCTATGTATGATCCCCTAAGGGTCCATGTACCCAATAATTAGGTCCTTGGGTTTTGGGTAATAGTGATTTTAGTACAGGTTTTGGGCAAGTATATGATTATTAGGTACTTGGACCCTTAGGGTTATGTATGATCGGTACCCCTTTTCCCATCTGCGGATCTTGCTGGTTTT
>CAJNIZ010011984.1:0-10374 GCA_905231905.1 Symbiodinium pilosum | reverse complement strand
AAAGGGTCCATGTACCTATATAGTACATACTTGTGCCCTGAAGTAGTTTTATGGGAACCCCTTTGAGCCCTACGTATATACCATATAGCTACATGGACCCTTTGGGAGATTCCATCTGCTCCAGATGGAAATATCCCAAGTACAAGAATCCCAAAACCTCAGGCAAGGCTATGCGGGGACTGTTTGGGGTTTCCCAAAATTCGGAGTACCTTTTTGGGGGTTACTGTTATAAGGATTATAGTATATTGGGGTCTATATTGGGGTCCCCTTATTTGGGGAAACTACTATTTCTTATGTAGCAACCATTTGGGGTGCTGCTGGCATGACAACTGGTAAGGTCGCGGTGTTTTGCCAGAAGTTGGGCAATCTCCGCCAAATGTATGAATCTAAGCAGTGAAAATGCTTGGTTTGGGGGTTTGGGCGTTTAGGGTGTTTCTTAAACCCTAAACCCCTCAACCGTAAGCCCTGAACCCCTAAACCCTAAGCCCGGAACCCCTAAACCCTAAGCCTTAGACCCTAAACCCAAACCCCCTGGAATCCTCCCCTTTAATAGCCTTTTAAGTTGGGTTGAATATACAGCTTCTACTTGCCTAGAATTTACCTGCGAGGCCTTTGGACTAGGGTTTAGGGTTTAGGGTTTTGGACTGGAGCTTGTGATCTAAGATGCACTCTAAACCCGGGTGTACGGTTGTGTAGGGTTCAGGGTTTAGGGTTTAGGGTTTAGGGTTTGGACATTGGAGCAGTTTAGGGTTGTAAGGTTTGAGGGTTTTAGGGTTTACCTAGACCCCCCCAAGTACCCTCTATAGACCCTAAGTATCCCCAAATAGAAGCTACATAGACCCTATTTTAGGGTGCTTGGGGGGTCTAGGTAAGGTTTAGAGTTTAGGGTCTAACTCTGAACCCTAAACTCTCACCGCAAACCCCTCACCCAAACCCTAAAGTCTAAGCACTAATAAAGACCTTCTTCCAGGCTCCCAGTGACAAGGCCTCGGGTGCCTACTGCCTTATTCCTAGGACACCGGTTCAGGGCTTATCTAGATCAGATAAAGTAATACAGGGGCCTATTGAACTAGAATGCTTGTTGGGTCGGTTATATTCTGGGTATATAGGGATGGCACAGGGATAACGCTGACAGTTACTTAGGCTGCTACAGTGGCACGTAAAATCAAGTGATTTCGTACCTATTTGGTATGCTCAGTGTACGCCGGCGCTTTTTAAACATCCGGACACGTAAACAACCGAACAGGTATGATATTATACTCCCTCCGCAAAGAATTGCGTCCGGCCGCCCACGATCAAAAACCTCCGGAATTGAATCTAACCAGGAAAACATCCGAATTTAATAGATTTTGTTTACTACCTCCGTGGCACGTTGGGGTTGGCCACCCTCCACTTATTCAAAAAATGTCACCGTAGCGGAACAAGGTTGCTTTAGGTAGGGTTTAGGATCTTAGGGTTTAGGGTGCAACAGGTGTAAACTAGTCTTCCAGTATCGAAGGTTTTTCCTATGTGTACCCTTTGGTTCATAACATCGGGCTTCATGTTATTAGCCCGCTGGCCAGGTGAACAAAACCATCGAACCCAAAATGGCCAAACTTGAGCTCTGAACCCTACCCCTGGGGCTCCATGTCTATAAATGATACCTAAATCGGGCCCCAATACCTCAAAATACTGCCTACAATGGGCTATTTGGAGCCCTAGGGTACATCCCAAATCCTAGCAAAGCTCAAGCCTAACTCCGAAGGACCCAACCCCGATGTCAACAAGCAAGTCGGAGAGGCGGGTGCGCAAACTTGCCTGATATTGCATAATGGAATTCTGAATCTGTGTGTTCGGGGTTATAGGGATTTGGGGTTGCAAGGGAGTTCTGGGTTGAGGGTCGGAGGGTTAGGGCGGTAAGGATTTGGATTTTTACTGGCTTGGGGATAGGACGGTTTAGGGCAAGGGTTCGCCACTCAGCTTTAGAGTTAAGGCTTACGGGTCGGGATTACAGCTTGGCTGGTTCTGAGGGCAAGGATTCCCTAAACCTTAAACCGTTGCTTAGGGTTCAGGATTTAGCGATCAGGATTTAGTGTTGAGGGTTTTAGGGTTTAGGGTGTTGGTCTGTTCAAGAATCTGAGGCTGGGGATTCAAGGCGTCAGGTCTAAAGTTGCGGGCACTCTACCCAGACCCTCCCATGTAGTTCCTTTTTGGGTAGTATATTCTAATTCCCTACAAAACAACATAACAGACCCAAAAAGGAACCACATAAGAACCCTTGGGTAGAGTTCTGAGCCCCGGAACTGGAGCCCAGGTTCCAAAAGGAAACTGCTTGCACCCCTATGGAATTTCAGAGCCTTGGGCTGAACCCTAAACCCTAAACCCAACCCTAAACCTTAAACCCAACCCTAAACCCTAAAATCCTAAAGCATAAACCCTAAACCCTGAACCCTAAACTCAACTCCAAAGCCACAGGCAAATAAAACTGCCACCAGCTTCTTCATCCCTATCGGCAGAAACCAATATACCTATAAAAGATACATATATATATATATGTACATACATGTATACAGGGAAAGGGAGGGTATGCCTAGAGTAACGAATGTAGCTATGACAGAAATATGTGTAGCTAACATTTGTGTATCTTAAGCTCTTCTGTAAGTGTCTAGGTCCTTGGTACCCTAAACCCAGAACCCTAAGCCTAAACTTCTAACTATTCCCTGCGAATCCGGAGGTTCTTTTTGCAGCAGCCTAAAGACACCCCCCATCCGTCCAGGGGTTTAGGGTTTAGGATTTGGGTTTAGGGTTTAGGCAGACAAGTGCATGTGATTGCCAAAAGGGGCCTAGTCTCGCATTAGGGTTTGTAGAACTCCTGACATGCATGTCACATCCCCGCTGCTCCAATCACTTCTGACAAGCATCCTAACACCCTCCTAGAGCAACCCGGACTCCCTAAAACGGCAAGCATACCAACATGTTGGATACACAACACTTTTCAGGGTACTCTATTCAAAGTTGTTAAGTGCCAGTGTATATTCGGTACGAAGCCTCTTCATGGGTACATTGGCCAGTCTAGTAGGTTGCTCCAAACCTCCAATACACGGCGCACACGCACACCATGAAACACCCCACAAGCTCAGCATTGACGATACGTAAACTAATGTGAGCTGAAGTGAGCGGCGATAGCCTCTCACCTCAGTAGAAGTAAGTACAGCAGGGGCCCAAACTGGATTGCTGTTAAGGAACTTAAATTAAGTTACCATAATGGGGATATATATAGTAAATAATAGGGTTTCCCCAATATAGTAACTTAAATTAAGTTCCTTAACAGCAACCCAGCAAACTCCTAAACCTCTTCTAAGCCCAAAGGAGACAAGCTGAAACTGCTGGCAAAAGTCGTGCCCGAGAGAGAAACACGGCCACATTGTCGATGCCGCAGCAGGAGTGCTTCACCAACTGCCAACGTTTTACTGGATTGCTGCAAAGGAACTTTTGAAACTACTTGACTAAGCAAACTCTATTATTTGTCACATACTCATTTTCTGGTAGCTTAGCTTAAGTTCCTTGACAGAACCCAGTTTAGGGCTTGGCACTCAGAGATTAGGACTTACCCTGCAAATCCAAACGGCTCAATTTAGGTAGTATTTGTAGACTTTCCGGCACAATTTCAATTTTATTTCTATACTTGGATCCCTAGGGCGCTAGTGTTATAGGTACCCTAAGCCCTAAACCCGTATTCCCTAATTCAGGGACATAGGGTGTTCTGGGTGGGTGCCCCTCGTTTGTGCCGGCAGTCGAGCAGCAGGACCTGCTCTTCTTTTTGCTGCAAGTACTTGGAGGTTTAGGGTCTAGGGTTTACGGGCTTATATAGGGATATACAGGGGTTAGAGAGGGATATATAGGGGTTATATAAGCATTTATCGGGATTACATAGGGATATCTAGGGTTCATGGCCCTTTGGACCCAAATTGAAGGTTTTAGGGTTTAGTGTGTTGGGTTGCGGGAGGTTGGGTTCCGCAAGGGACTGTTGTAGGCGTATTCAAAAGGCCCTACTAACTCCTCACTAATGAGCTATGACTATAGGGGCTTTGACCTGACTTGGAGGTTCATGGCCCTTCTTACCCAGCTGTAAATGCACTTTTAACCCAAGTTGAAGTCCCCGAATATTATCATAAGTGGGTTATGCGTCCCAGTTTGGACTGCATAATACGCAAGTATCCTCCAAACAGGTGGACGGCCAAGGTCAACAGCGTGAGCTGTGATTGAGACTGGTGTCCAGCTTGAAGGTTTCGGAGGTCAGTTCTTGCGTAGCTACGCAAAACCAAGACCAAGGAACCAATGACCACATACCTGTCTACAAGGCCCAATCAGTCCTTGTGATGGTACGACCCTGTGGTCCCCTACTGTGCCAAACTGTCCAAAACGCTCCACCCCAAACTTCTGCCGATCTTAGGTCCTAACCGAAAGAACCTCATTCCCCCTCCAATGTAAATTGAAGGGTCCAGCTACTTCTTCGTGTGTGAAAACAGGCAGCAGCCCCTGCCACACGAACTCAAAGACAGACCTCTGCTTCAGCTGAACCCCCAACCCTGTAATGTAATAGTACATAGGCTATTACCGAACCTTATAATCTTAAAGCTTAAATCCTGATCCTGAACCCAAAGCCCTAGACTGGTTGTGCAGGGATGATAGGAGTCAGGGTCGAGGTCAATCCCCTCCTTCACCCAGAACAAAAGAATTTCTGGTGTTTATAGGGAAGAAGGAAGTAAATTATATAGGGATTGTAGAGGGATTGTATTCCCTTATTCCCTACTAAGAACCAATAAGAATACTTTGCAGGGAGTACCGCTAGTAGATATATCCGACCTAGAGTAACCAACGGACCTATAACACAAAAGGTTGTACCTAGTGCCTAGGTATCTTGAATATTTGTAAGTGTCTACATTACTCTAGGTAGACCCCAGACCCTAAAATTCAATCAAGCCACAGATGCAGGCGACTATAACTATGAAGGGGCTCAACTTAGACAGCAAGCCCTACCCACTGTTCCCGGCATGGGTGATGCTTCGAAGGGCATACATGCATCTGTTTCGTTTTGCAGCCTACACCCCACAAACGCCAGATGCCCATGAAGCCTCAGCCCCCCAACCCTGGGTATTACAACCCAACCGACATGGATCGGACCCTTAACCCTAACCCCAAAGCCTAGCTAGCAGGGCTCACTTGCCCTAGGAAGTTATCAAGCCAGTTTGTCCTGGAGGTTTCGCCAGGCGTAGATTGCCAATTCGTAAACCTCATTCCGACAGGGCTTTGTTCTGTCTAGTCATCTAGCCCCCTACAATACAGGCCCACATCACCTCAAATATTCACAATACTACCAACTGTCTAATGGTCTCTTTTTATCAGGAGGTTCTACTGAGCCAAAATGTTAAACACGTTCATGATGCCTTTGTGGAGTGAGAGAGTGTTTTCTCTACGGCTTCTTGGGTAATGGCACTTTACTGTGGCCATTTTTCATTCGTAAGGGTTCCTATGCGGGGGTGGATTATTGCGGTTAGGAGGCTCAGAATTTAGGAATGGGTACCTACAGACGAGGGTACGTCTGGGTAAGGCACCTGAAGTTGGCGTTTCTCAATAAGGATTACGGTTTAGGGTTTAGGGTTCATTAGCCATACATGATCCAGGTCATGCAGGTCGTTTCCTTCCTTCCCCAGCGGTCAGCATCTTTGTAACTGCTGCTTAGACTCCTCACATCTTCCCCTCTTTATCCTAAACCCCTCCCTCCCTGGTGTAGGTGGCTTCCTTCATTCCACAAGCGTCAGCAACTGTTTAGTTGATTGTCACCCTAAACCCTAAACCCTAACCCCTAACCCCTAACCCCTAAATCCTAAACCCTAAACCCTAAGCCCTAAACCCTAGAACCTAAACCCTAACCCCTAAACCCCTAAACCCCTAAGCCCCTAAACCCTATAAACCCTAAGCAGACTACAGGCTGCATTTTGCTTAGCAAATTCAGATTTTGTGCTTTCCCTCCATGGTGTGGTATCCCTGTTGTGGATCGCATGGTGTGGTATCCCTACTGTGGATGGAGCAGATCTTGCACCACCCGATATGCCTTATACCTTAGCAAGTACAATGCGTTAGGGATCTTAAGTGGTGCAAGATTTCCTCCATCCACCGTAGGGCTCCAAATAGCCGTATGTAGGTGCTATGTTTAGGTATTGGGGCCTAGTGTAGGTATTATTCATAGACGTCTAGCCCCAGGGTATATGAGAGCCCTACCTCCCAGTATCAAGGTTTTAGGGTTTAGGGTTCAGGGCTTAAGGTTTTGGGTTTAGGTAGCTACAAGTTGCAATGATATATTGCAATTGGGATATTCGATATGAAGGGGGTGGGGTCGGCAAGCTGGTTTCGAGTAGCACGTCGTAAGCAGGGAAAAGACCATGAATGATAGTAGGATCCCTAATGTGATGTAAGGTATATTCTGGGTACTGCCCCCACCCAGTAACAGTCTATATTAGGGGTTCTATTAAGGGCTATATATAGCTATATTATAAACATTATCCAACTGTTACTGAGGGGGCACAGTACCCAAGGTATATTCCCTAATTAAAGGATATTGGACCTTCTGGGTGCTGCGGACAGCGGGTAGTTTGCAACAAGGGGAACCCCAATACAAACCCCAAATTTACAACAATGCTTATTGTTAATATGGGGACCCCCCCAAAAAAGGTACCCCTCATTTTTGGAAACCCCCATCTATATATATATATGTGTATATATATATACACATCCCTAGAACGCCTTAGACCCTACACCCTAAACCCTAAACCCTCAACCCCTTTTTAGCCTTTACGGAACAGAGGATCTGGCCTCTGGCTCGGCATTCTCCTTGAAATGCTGATTGATGATATCTTCCTCAGCTGCTGATGGGCCGAAGGCTTATGGGGGTTATATTGGGATAATAGAAAAGAAAATGGACACTACTATTTAGGGTTTCGGGTTTAGGGCTTGGGGGTTATAAGGGGTTATAGTCCCCCTTAAGTAAATGGAATATGGCGTTGGGTATAATATAATACAATCCCCATATACCCCATATTCTATCTACTTAAGGGGAACTATTAGGTTTAAGGTGAAAGGTTTAGGGCTCAAGGTTTAGGGCTGCAGGTTTGGAGTTTAGGGTTTAAGCGACAATTTCTTTGTTTAAGGTTGGAGGGTGTGGGCTCAGGGTTTAGGGACTGTAGCCTCTAGCTAGCAATGATGGAATGAGAAAGGGATTTATATGTAGATAAAATTTTAATACCGTGGGGCTCGAAGTCCATATGCACTATCTACTTTGGGCCCTAAGCCCCTAAACCCTGAACGATCATTGCGGCTATCTTGAACCCCAGCGAAGCTGCGGAGAGAATGACCGCCCAATACCACCTCGTGTTAAACCATACAAGGATAACCCATTTGTACCTAGTCCCTCAACCTTAAACTCTAGACCTTGGGTACTGCACCCACCCAGGAAAAGTCTGTATTAGGGGTCCTATGAAGGGCTATATATGGCTATATTACAAAAAATGATCCAACTGTTACTGAGAGGGGGGCAGTACCCAATCTAAACCCTATGAACTTTAAAATCTACATCTCCTGAACCTTCAAGTTATGACAGCTCTTCCTATTGGACTCTTCACCATACTCCGACTTCGCTCAAGCGAGGATGCCTCGAGTAGCCAATGTAGCTACAGCAAACCCAAAGGGTCCATGTACTTATATAGTATATACTTGGGCCCTAAAGTAAGCTTATGGGAACTTTTTTGTGCCCCAGGTATATACCATATAGCTACATGGACCCTTCGGGAAAAAAACATAGAAGTTACTATAATGGGAAATATAGGGGCTACTATAAGGATCCATATAGCTGTTTCCATTTTCTTTTCCATTCCTCCATTCCTAACTAACGAAAGTGCAGGTTTGGGTCTCGGCTACTGTAGGTAGGGCTCCGGGTTTATGATTGAGGGCCCGAGAGCTAAACGCAAAGCCTCGACCACTTACCCAAAGGGTCCATGTAGCTATACGGTATATACCCAGGGCGCAAAAAGGTTCCCACAAGACTACTTTAGGGCCCAGGTATATTATGTATACATGTGAAGCAGTGACCTTTACGTATAATGTGATGTCTCCTTTCTGGTTCTACTACTAGTTCCTACACCACAGTCTGTTAATTATAAGGTTTTATAGGGCTTAAGGATTAGGATAATGAAGGTTGATCAAGGCTGAAGTAGAAGGAACCAATGGGTGTGGATACTATAGGCGGGCGCGGGGAAATGGAAGTACTCAACTAATATGCCCACTCACCCAACTTCAGGTTCAGGGTTCAAGGCTTTGTTTGTGCTGGGGTAGTGCATCACCAAACTGCAGCATATCGCCAAATGCACATGTGCTGTTACGGCGGGTTGGACTCGCTCTGCGAAGTTTGTGCAAAACCAGAACGCCATGCGCACTCCTGATCTTACGCGCAAGCAAAACTAGACCCAAATGGCGTTTCTGGACTTGCCCGGTATCAGAACTCACATGATTGAGCTAGCTGACCTGTGCCATTGTTTTCTGTTACTTATGGAATACCCGAATGTGATCTCTGAGGGCTTTCACAAGCAAAAGGTGACCACTACGCCAACTGCGCCGCGAGCCGGCCCTCTGCCCATTCTCTTCTGCTTGCATGGGTTCTCCTTGGTGTAGGGGTTGTCGGGCACTACCTCCTTTCTTCGGCGTCCACCGAAGTGGGGAACACAGACGAGGGAAATGCGCTTGCCGCCTGCCATGTGGCTGGGCGGCAGGTCGGCCACTAGAGGCACCAAAGGGACCCACTTGTGAGCGGCCATGTGGCGTAAGAGGTTACAGGGTGGGCCTCCTAGCTACATAAAAAGACTCATACATCGCATAGCTACAGCATGTAGAACTTACGACCATGACCATGCTTACCCTCACGTATAATCTAGCTTATATCTCGGGGGACCCTGGGTGCAGGGTCGTTATCAATCCAAGCGACCACCTTGGTCTTGTCCCAGCCGATGAAGGCATTGCCTGGTCATGTTGTGGAATAGGGGTTTAGAGTTTAGGGTTTAGAGTTTAGGATTAGCGTCCATGCTTTCGGTGCACAGCTCAGCCAGACCTGAGTGTCCTACAGGGGTCTTACTTCATTTTACCTAGTGCTACCCTAAACCGTAACCCCTGAACCATAAGCCCTAAACCACTAAACCTCAATCCTTAGCCCTTCATCCGCAATAAACAACCCTAAGGGTCCAAGTACCAGATACCTATACACTTACTCATACCCAAAACCTGCACCATAATTACTATTTCCCTAAACCCAAGTACTTAATTATTGGGTACTTAGACCCTAAACCCAAACCCTATATATCCCTACATACCCCTATATATGTCCCCTTCAAAGGGAACCTAATTGTTGGGTGCTTGGACCCTCTGGGAAAGAGCGTTGTATGTCTAGGCAGGGTTGAAAAGTTCTTCCGCTGGGAGCTTAATGTTTTTCTGGGATCAAGGCTTAAGGTTTAGGGTTTAGTGTGAGGTTTTGGATTTAAAGTAGATCTGACTTTGTCCAATAAGCTGAAAGGGTCCATGTAGCTATATGGTATATACCTAGCCCCCAAAAAGGTTCCCATCTGATTACTTTAGGGCCCAAGTATATATTATAAAGGTACATGGACCCTTTGGGAAGGGGGAGATTTTTGGGACCCTAGGGCACAGGCTCTAGGAGTAGACGTGAGGAAGCTCTCAGCTCATTAGGTCTCTGTGAAGGAATGGCCTAAAGAAAGAAGCAGCATGCACAGTTCGGGCGGGACGAAAAGGATCAGGATATGAGCCATATTCTAAACTCCCGGTATCCCCCTTAATAAGCCCTACAATGGTCCCCTGTCTAATCCTCCATATAGGCTCTTTAAGGAAGCCCTTCAGAAACTCCACAACAATCCCTATGATAACCCAAACAACCCCTTCCTGCATTCTCTGCTAACCTGGTTAGTCATTGGGATATCATTGAAAACCTGGGTTTAGGGTTCAGGGCTTAGGGTGATAGTTCAGAACATTTGGGCCCTAAACCCTAAACCACAGGCCTACGCTTTGGTCCGGCCTAAAGTTCTAGCATTTAGGATCTAGGGTCTCGGGCCGTCAAGAAATAAACGTACCGTTCAAGCCTGCGCAACCTGTAACCCGATACTTGAAATCAAGGTTCATGAGACCTAAAAGCTTGTAAGTCAGAATATGTGTTCGCATATATATATATATGTATGTGTGTATATATATATGTATGTGTATATATATATATGTACATATATATATATATCTGGGGGGTTGCCCAAGTACGCACATACATATGAGCGTTCGCCGAAACTC
>CAJNIZ010011983.1:0-10376 GCA_905231905.1 Symbiodinium pilosum | reverse complement strand
AAAAAAAAAAAAAAAAAAACGTAGTATACAGGGGTTCCAGGATGAAGGAGACTCTAAAAACAACAACACTGAACTTGAAACGGAGTCTGGGGTTACATATAGGCATTATGCAGGTTCAGGTGCCTCTGATTATTTCGGTTATACCAAGCACCAAGGGGGAATTAATTGCTGCTAAACTGTAGGAAGTTGGGGTTACCGACTAGGGAGTATATAGGCATTATATAGGGGTAACATAGGGAAATATGGGGTTTTAGTATTGGGATAATGGAAAAATGGAGGCTCCTATTTAGGGTTTAGGGTTTAAGGTTGAGGGTTTAGATTGGAGTTCCAGGGAATTTCGGGCGCAGCCTCTATAGAGAGCTGTTATAGGCATCTTAGGTGATGAAAACCGGCTCCGTCGCCTGCTGTGGGGTTCGCCGAATCATAACCATGTCTTCCCTTCGGGTCCAAGGACCCAGATAACCCTAAGGGTCCAAAGGACCCAAATACGGGGTCCCTTTAAAGGGGTTATAGGGGAATATAGGGTTTAGGGTTTAGGGTTTAAGGGTCCAAGGACCCAAATAATAGGGTTTTAGGGCCCACATACCATTAATATTACAGTATTTGGGCCCTGAAACCCTATTGTTTGAGTCCTTGGACCCTTAGGGTTTCAAACTGATCCTACTACCAGAATATAATGATGACAACCACCAGGGAGGTTGGAAGTGACGCGTTCCCCCAAATGCGTCTGCATGCAAGTTGGCCCCTTCAACAAGCTGCCGACCTACTACTAAGAATAGAGGAAAGCGAGTGCTACTGGGAAATCTCAAAGCTTTGTCATTCATGCTGGATGAGGTCGATCACGCATAAAGGCTGATGCAAAATAGTAGAAATTGAATAGGGGCCTGGCCAAGGGGGCCAGTTGAGGCATTTAACCAAGGAGAAAGGTCCGGCTGGCCGTGCTCAATGTGCGTGGATGCCGGACCGCCACAGAGCGGTACCACGGCCGAGGAGGCAGTAGGTGAGGCATGCTGAGGGGAAGCCGGGCCACCCGAATGCCGAGGAAGGTGCAAGGTTAGGCTGTGAAGTCTCGCCACACGCCACACCGGCAAAGCATTCGCGTGGACGCTTGGCCGCGGAAGGGGCAGCGGTACTTGGTCTTGGAGTCTGGCATTAGGATCTCCAGCGAACGTGCCAGTTGTCTGAGCGGTGGTAAAGTGTTAGGGCTCAAGGTTTCGGATTCCCAGGCTCCTTATACACGCGGTTAAGGTTTAGGGTTTAGGGTTTCCTACAATTAGGGAAACCCTTTTTTGGGGTCCCTATAATGATAAGGAATATCGTATTTTGGTGTCTATATTGGGGTTCCCTTACTTTGGGAAAACTACCTTATCTACTCCACCCCTATAAACCCTAAACCCTACGCCTCTATAAACCCGATTGAGGGCACATAGGGTTCAGGGCTTGGGGCTTTACCATGATTGCTGACAACATGGAGCTGGCTGCCAAACTCGAAGCTACTCTGTTTAAGAGTTTAGGGTTTAGAGTAGACAACAAGTCCCAACCTGGACTTTGCTAGCAAGCATGACATGGGATTTTCTGAGAACAGGCGCCCCCACATATACCATCCGCAGCATTAGAATCTGCAGTCTTCCCAAAGCTGCAGGGCCCCCCCCCAAAAAAGCTTGCACTACCAAATCTTTAGATTCAAGTATTTGGCACCTGAGACATACAATCGATTTGAGCACTTGAACTGACTTCCGAAAGTCAGCGTGGAACTCATAGATGGGGACAGGGCCTCAAACGCGTTATCCTAACATCGCTGACCGACAGCCTTCTAGCAGCATGGTGCTTGTCACGTTGTTTCACTGGATGATTGTGGGCGCAGTCCCACGCTCTATTCCCCAAAAGGGTTACAGTTGCAAAACTGCAGGCATTCATAACCACCTAAACCGTAAACCCGAAACCTTAAAGCATTTGTTGGACTCCACCAGCCGCTTCACCCAGATGGTCCCAAGGTCTTGAAGAAGTAATGGGTTATATAGGGACTATAAGGATCCAAGCTAACCAAAGGCCAGTCCTCTGAATGGTTGTTGATACCTAAATCCGCATATTTGGGTACTTGGACGCTTAAAGTCATATCCCCAAGACATCCGTGGAATCATTTCAGCACTTTCGGGTTTAAGGCTCAGTATACAGAATCCCGCAAAGCTTAACTACAGACATTAAAAGAAACCCTCATGGGAATGAATGTTTGGGCTTTGTTCTTCCTAGTCCCTCTTACATTACACATCCGCAAAAGGGGAGATGCTTTTGTTACAACCCCGCCCTAAAGCCAAAGCCTAAACCTTCAACCCTCTAAACCTCCTAATCTCTCAACCCCTAAACCAAAACCCTAAACCCTAAACCTTCTAATCTCTCAACCCCTAAACCCCCAAAACCCTGACCCCTCAACCCTAACCCCCCCCATGCAGGCAGATTACCAAAGTCAGTCTCTACATGCTCAGGATTATCTTGAAAGGCTTTAGCTGTTTCCTTATTGGGGTTTAGGGCTTAGGGTTTAGGGTTTAGGGATGAGGGTTTAGGGATTAGGAATTCGGGTTTAGGCTTGCAGCGGGCCAGTTGTTTCCTTCCACGTTCTTTATAAAAGCGGGAATTTAGGGCGTCAGCCCAAAACCCAAAGAGGAATAAAGTTGGGTGGATGCCTGCGTAAGCAGGGGGTGGGAAGAATAAACCTACACACCAATTCTGGGTTCGTTGGGCACAAGAGATGTGCCGTTGCAAGATACGCCGCCAACCCAACCCCTGGGTGTGCTGGGGCACCATTTCTACATAGTATTACCTCCAGCTGCCGCGTAGCAAGACGCCCTAAACCCTAAACCCTAAACCCTACATAGAGCCCAAACCTTAAACTTCAAGCCTAAACCCTAAATAAAGCCTGAACCCCAAACCCCAAACCCTAACCCCAAAGATGGCAAGGGGGAGGTGCCTCGGCCAAAAGATGGAGAGCCTGGTCTAGCTCAAGGATTCAATAAGAGGAATCTGAAGGGGACTGGGGACAGAACCATCAAGGTTTGGGGTTAGGGGTGTTGGTTTTAGGGTTTAATTTAAGCCCTAAAAAAGGAGGAAACGGAAACCCCAAAGCAGGGAACCCTAAGAGTATAGAAGGAATATTAAGTTGTCAATCTACAATTGGAATATACCTACTGGTCCTTATATTCCTGATATCTTCCAACTATATTCTGGGGGTTCCCTCTTTGGGGTCCCCATCAGGGTCCTTTGTTTTTCGCTCGGGTTTGGGGCACTTGGGGAAGTTTCTGGCTCGATGGAGGTCGAGTTACATAGGGGATTATGTAGGGAAGTACTAAAGCGTTACTGGGGACTAGGAGATTTTGACTATAGCTCTCATGATGTCATTGCAGGTTTAAGCTTCACGGTTTCTATTCTGACCCATTCTGGGGAGGTACCGGTGAGGCCCTGGAGTTCAGTTTTATTGCCGAGGATGCAGGGTTTAGGCTTCATTTCGAGACTTCAGCTGGTTCTACTGCAAGCCTAAAATGCTGCGACTGAAGCCTCTGCAGCGTAAACTCAAATCGTACTGCCTTTAACGCTAAGCAAGCTGCAAGAACAGCTACACTGGAGAAGCTGCTGGCAGGCTCTGCCCTGGGACCCTGAGTCTGTTCATAATACCTAAATTGGGCCCAACAGTCTATAAACTGCTGCCTACATTGGGCAATTTGGAGCCTTTGGGTAACTGTAGTTGTAACCAGAGTATTGCCGTAACAGGGGACTCAGGAGGCCTAGCGCTGGGTTGTAATGCAAGTACACCTGTATATAAATAGGTTATAGCTTCAGTTTTCCCTAACCCCTGCCCAGAACCCCAAGAAGCCTAAAACAACTTCTACCGACAAACCCCAGAATGCGGCTCCAGACACTAATCACTCTAAGCCCTACACACCTTTTTAAGTATGTTGTAAACATATACACTGAAAAGTTCAGGAGGTGAGTCAAATTGAGGAGGGCCCCCGCCCTCAACCCTAAACCCTAATTAAGTCATCATCTGCCCAGCGAATCAAGGTCGTAGGGCATTTGCCCCCGACTGTACACCTGAAGCCTACCTAAACCCCAAGAGTATGTACAATACTGGCCTTTTGGGCTATTTTGGGGGGCTTTGGGCTATTATGTTACTGCTTTGGGGTCCAGGTAAATCCTAGACCCTGACCGCTTTGGATTGAAGATTTAGGGTTTAGCTTGCAGTGCCAGAGTCTTGTATCAACGTCACTGACTTGTCCATACCCTTGGTGCTATGTGGGTTATGTTTATTGATCTCAATGCTGCAGTCGGCTCATGTTACCCCGATGTGCCCCCCAACACATGGTAATGATACACAAGGTCAAGCATGACTTCTTCACCCCGGGACCAACAAACCTGAAACCCTGAAAGCGGTACTCCTAAGACATAAGCACTGAAATCCAACAACCCCAAAACTCTAAAGACTAACTCTGAAACTCCAGTCTCCAAAGCGCTGAAGCCAAAACGGGTTTAGGGTTCAGGAGCCCCGTTAGCACGATGCCCGGCAACATGCATGCTCCAATCTGTACCAATCACGGGAATGCTACGAAACGCCGAAAAGTCCTACTACGCGCCCATGAGACAGGGCCCCACAATCCTAGACACTAAGGCCTAAACCCTATAAACCCCATAAATCGTAATCCATAAAACCTACAAGATGCGCATAAGCCCTCAGGCCTAGACCCTGAAGCCTAAGGGCTAAGCCTAGGCCTATAGAACCCGAATTCAAGCCTGAAATGCTAACTTAACCTTACCCTATGTATCCCTCATGTAACCCCATGTTACCCTAATTCAAGCCTAAGACCCTTTCTTCCTAACTTTTCCTAAAGTCTCAAAGCCAGGCCAGGCCTGTTGCCACTCAAGCCGTCGGCCACAGGCCACTGCGGCAGTAGTGAGCAGCCTTTTTCAGGGAGTGCAGTGGACTTGGGTTTGGGGTCTAAAGCTTGACGGCTTATCTTAATTGAGGAGCATCGGATCCCTACTTATGCATTTAAGTCATATTAAGCTAGGGAAATCCTGCAGTAAGGGGTATTGGGCTTTCAGGGTTGAAAAACAAGTAGAAGACGGATGGTTTCGGGCTTCGGGTAGGGTTTGGCATTTAGGAAGCTGTTTTTTGAGGGTTTAGGGTGTAAGGGGGGGGCCTAAACCCTGAACCCTAAGCCCTAGACCTCAAACCCTGAACCCAAAACCCTGTACCCTAGACCCTAAAACGCAGCTTAAGCTTGCAAGCTTGGGCTTTGGAGACTTGGGTTGAAATTTGAGGTTGGAACTAATTACAACCCGGGTCCCTAGACCAAGATTCTGTAAAATAATTGCCTTTTGGGCTATTTGTTGGGTAAGTTTTGAGCTATTATTGTACCTACTTCTGGTGTTCCGGGAACCCCAAACCCCTAAACCCTAAACCCCTAAACTCAAAACCCTAAAGCCCCCAAACGGCTCATGGTTGGGAGCTTCACGCCTAGAAAGAGGTCTAAGAATCAGAACCCAAAGGGTCCAAGGACCCAAATAACAGGTTTTCAGGGTCCAACTACCATTAATGCTGTAGTTAAAATATGGGTTTAGTAAAAAACCTTATTATTTGGGTCCTTGGACCCTTAGGAGAAGGGCTAGCCAAAAGGTGGTGGCAGCTTCATGCATACTGTAAGTTAAGGGTTTAGGGTTTAGGGTCTACAGAGCCCAATGTAGGTGAAACATATTTATATCAGTTACAAATTTAGAGCCCCAGGGGAAGAGCCCTTCAAGGTTTTTAACGGTGCATACACTGCTGACCGTCAGATGCAGCTGAAGTGCCTAGCTTGCCTCTTTGCGCGGAAAAGGATTATCTTCGGCGCCGGTGCCACCTTCTTTGTGGAACTCGTGCTTGGCATTGCCTTCGGTGGGGGCTTTTGAAAAGCTCGAGGAAGTCGCGAGTTCGCCGCGTACTCCCAAAGCATCTGACAGGCTTCGTACACACTCTTCACCTAAGGGTCCAAGGACCCAAGTAATAGGGTTTCAGGGCCCAAAAACTGTAATATTAATGGTATTTGGGCCCTAAAACCCTATTATTTGAGTCCTTTATACCCCTATATAGTCCCCATATATCCCCATATATCCCCCTATAACCCCTTTCAAGGGACCCCAGTATTTGGGTCCTTGGACCCTTAGGGTTCTGCAGTGTCAACACGACTCGGTGCCAAGGCCTGGATGAAGCGCGCAAGCACCTACTGGTTGACATTAGGGTTTCGGGTTTACGGTTTAGGGTTTCAAGTAAACAGTAAAACTCTAAACCAAGTATTTAGACCTACCTGAAACCTGAAACTCCAGAGTCTGAACCCTGACCCCGGAAACCTAACATCTAAACACCCCCACTCAACTGCATTCCGCAGGAAGTGCCAAAGACAGTCTTTATCCCTTCAGTGGGTCCACTCCAAAGTTGAGCTAAGGTCTTTAGGGTTCTCCCTTAGGTGGACCCCCCACCCAGTAATAGTGACTATAGGGGATAATAGGGATTATATTAGGGTCCTCTTATATTCCGAATATACCACTATTACATGGTGGGGGGTCCTCCTAAGTTCTCCTTTCCTTTTCTCAAGCTGCATGGTTCTAGAGTCTATCGTCAAAAAGAAGAGAAGAGCGTATATGTTCATTGAATACTTGGACCCTCAGGCGAGGCTCTCGAAAAAACACCCTAAACCCTCAACCCTAAACCCGTTTGGGGTGTATGTAAAGCGTATGATTTTAAATCGTCGAGCTGTGGACCCCCACCAAAATTGGACGCCAACTGTATACGTTAAGCCCCATATCCTGAGAATTTCTTTGTGCACTCATAAAAACCACATTTTAACCGCGTTTCAGAATATCTCCCTATAAACCCCTATATACCGCCAGTTTCCATTGCATGCTCCATTTTCTTTACTTGTCCGTTTGATTCTGCATTCTTGCGGGACAATACAACCTACTCTAAGACCTAAACCCTAAGCCCTAAACCGTACACCCTAAACTCTAAAAGCCAGGAGGCATAGCGTCAGGCTCTTCGGCTTCAAGAAAGCCTCCAGCGCCTGGAGGGGTCTATTTCGTTCTGGGTTGCTGTTCAGGATCTAGCTAGGGTTTAGGGTTTTAGGGCACAGGGTTGACTAGGGTTTAGGGCGTAGGGTACGTCCGTTACCTTAACGTCCGTCTATAGTAAATACCTACTAGGGTTTAGGGCTTAGTAAACGCTGTTATCTTAATATGAGTTATCATTGTTTCCTAGAGATGCAACAGCAATTCATGTAAAGCTCATTACCCGCAAAACCTCGAGGCTTGGGGATGAAGGCATCGGGTTTAGGGTTTAGGATTTAGGGATGGAGGGCTTATAGGGTATGGGGTACAGGGTTTGGGGGTTCGCGTCTGGGGTTCCGAGATTAAGGTGTGAAGTGTAGGATTGCAAATTAAGGCTTGAGGTTTGGGATAATAGAGCCTGGGGTTACTAGGATTGCTGTATAGAGGCCTAAGTAATCCTAAACCAGAAGCACAAGCCTTGTACATCTTTTCACAAGCGAAATGGGGATGACCTTGGCGTCTCTTCAGATGTAGGGGCTAGGATTACTAACTTTTTGGGAAGGGATTATAATACACTACCCAAAAAGGGGACTACATAGCCTGGGCTGGGTTTACTCACTTCTGACAGATCTTGTAAATCGGCGTGTGCCGCGGGCGTGTTCTGCCGGACCGCAACAGGGCCCGATGGAAGCACTGGGAAGATACAGGCTTCCATCCATGTCGACGCACGCTCAAGGCTCTGTGTGGAAAGATGTGAGCTATCGTCTAAACTCCCTACATTCGGTTATATGGGGGATTATATGGGGGACCAGTATATGGCTCATTAAGGGGGATACAAGGAGTTTAGACTATGGTGCATGTGGTTGTACTCCGCTTAGCTACCCTGCGCGGAACCGCGCACAACTGAGTTCGACGAGCAGCAGGGCAGTAACAGTTGGCACCGGATGTGGGGAGCAGGGTTTTCCAAGAAACAAATTCAAGGAAAGGTTTCTTGGATACCGCTTCCTACGAGTCGCAACACACCAAATCCGAAAGTGGCGGGGAGCAGACTTATGTCCTCAAACACAAGCCTCAATCCCAGCACTAAACACTGGGCAAACTATAACGAGCTCAAACGAGCTACGCTACTGTAATTAGATTCGCGGAATATACTCACAAGGACCTTATCAGTTTCCCCGTGAACAGTAAACAGTAAACCCCAAGACCTACTTGGAGAGTTAGCGGCCCAGAATACCCAATAATTGGTCCCTTCGGAGGGTTTATAGGGGCTTATAAGGGTATATAAGGTCTAGGGTTTAGGGTTCAGGTTCCGCTTTAGTTTATGGTTTATCGTATCCCTACACCCTAAACCCGGTTTTGATTTATTTGAATATTTGATTTCAGCACCGCTACAAGACCCTAAGCGGCCTTCAGGTAGATTTATGATTAAGATGGGTCTTCTGTTAAGTGCTTGGGGTATCACGGTGTGTATCGCCAAACACATAACATGTTAAGGGTCCAGGGTTCAAGGTCTAGGGTGTAGGATTTAGGTGTATAGGTGTAATCCAGTTACACTCCTACGCCCTAAACCCTAATACACTAAACCCTAAACCCTGAAATCCTAAGCCCTAAACGTAGTTTTGTTGAAGTGATACCCCCCCAAGACGGCCCCAGTAGGCACCTTAGAGGGCTGATCATTAGGCTGTGCGTGCAGTCAAGGGTAGGCTATCATCACCCTAGACCTCGGAGTAGCTTTTACACCTTAAACCCTGAACCCTACACCCTAAACCCTAACCCGTAAACTCTAAACCCGGAGCCTAGTGCCTAGGACGGTTTCTACTGATGGGCTGAATGTCACTGAGTGCGCCGCCACCCTACCTTCAACTCTCAGGGTTTGGGGTTTAGGTTTCCACCCGTTGACACAGGAATGGCAAGTTTTCAGCCAGGAGGGCACCCAAAAAGCCACACCAGCTCACACATGGGCATTCCCGCTGCAGCTAATGAAAAGGTAGCTCTGAATCTCACACCTGAACCCTCAACCCTAAAACCCTAGCGCCTAAACCCCAGAAAAACAGTTGGACCATCCCATGACCTTGGAATCCCTATATACACTTTTAATCCCGAAGAGGGCCAATCATTTTGAAAAGAAATCTGCTATCTTGGGTCTGTGCTGGAGAAAATCCCTGGGAGAAAACATATGATACCCTGCGTAAGGTCTCTTTGTACAGGAACCAAGAGGAAGACAAAGGGGTTCCCAGAAGGGGCTCCTCCCTGAAGTGCATGCCTAATTCTACGCCTGACTCATTGCTTTAGATAAGCTTAGTCGCTCCATCGGAAATGGTATGCCGCAAATATATCCCAGTGACCCTTCATTTGACACAGTAAACAAGAATGACAATGTGTCAATGGTAACAGCATAATAACATAACAACGTCAACAGTGCAATAGCACAACAGGAATAATGAATAACAATAGCAGAGAAATAATTGTCACAACCATCATCACCACCAACATCTTCATCTCATCTCCATCAGCTTCCTAGTTACTACCAAGGCTGATATTGATACAACTGATATCTAAACTAATACTGACCCTAGGGTCCAAGTCCATAAACAATACCTACGTCGAGCCTCTAAGTGGATGAACAACAACATTTGGGAGCCCTGCAGCAAGACTGATACGAATACCAAAACAAATACTGCTACTGGTACTAAAACTGATAGCAATACCAATACTCATGCCAATATAAACACCAACACGAATATCGCTACTCATACCGATGCTGACACGAATAGCTGGGCCTCCAATGTAGAACAAAAGCAATGCTGACTGTTTCTCCGGATTGTGGAGATTAGCTGACCTATTTCGAGATTCAGACCAGAACCAGTACCAATTCGGACTCACCCTAAACCAAATACTGACATATTATTTCTTTATTACTACTACTACTTCTGCTACTGCTACTGCTACTGCTACTGCTACTCCTACTGCTGCTACTACTACTACTACTACGACGACGACGACTACTACTACTGATAGTACACCCGAAACCGTAGACCCTATATGAGCTATAGTGTAAAATCCTAGAATCCCACGCAATAGCCAATAGAATACTCCCCTATATAATCGCCCATATAGCCCCCTTTAAAAAGTGTACCCTATATGTCCCTACATAACCCTAAACCCTAAACCCTGTCATCCCAAGCCCCTGGCCTGACCGAAGCAAGGCTATCTGCTCAAGACACTGCTCCCACTCGCTCTGCTTTTGCAATGCCTTTACCAACCTTGGACTTTGAAAGATTAAGGGAGGGGGGGGGGGGTTAGGGATT
>CAJNIZ010011982.1:0-10376 GCA_905231905.1 Symbiodinium pilosum | reverse complement strand
GGGGGGGGGTTATAATCAGAACCCGGCATTAGGATGTTCAGTTCTTAGGATTTGGGGTCCAAGGGCTCAAAAGAGGCAGCCTTCGTACCCTTTCAATGGCTTCTAGGGACAGAACGGTGTTTTGGCATTAAGGCTTAGCAGGGGTACGCTACCTCAAGGTCTCTTTGACAAGTTTACAAGGAGATGACAATCTAGGAGTTTCATGTTTAAGCCTAAGCCCTAAACTTTGAACCCTAAACCACGCAGTGGTAACCTTGAGGACCCTTGGGACCCTTGAGATGTAGAGGGGATCCCTCGCCTCTATACCTGATATCGCTGTGGTGCAGGATGCTCGTTGGCAACTGCGGGTCCGCTTTAGCCCGAAACCTGGATCATACACCCTACCCAATCTTACTGGCGGCTAGTTGGGAATAAGGGAATATCATATTCTTGTCTGATGTACATATATATATATATATCCTTATTCCCTGCCAACCCGCAGTAATCAAATTTTTGGATACTGATTTTGGTATGGCGAAAATGCTAGACACCCTAAAGAGGCGTAGAGTATGCGGGTCTAGCGACTCGTGTTGGGAGACTGGGCTGGCAGAACGCAACGCCAAGCATCCAAAGCGGAATTCAAGCAGGTTTAAATACAAGGGTACAAACCCGCAAAACCCTAAAACTAAACTGCAAGTGACTAGCAAATCTAGGGTTGGAGAGCTCCCTAGGATTTAAGGGTTTAGGGTACAGGGTTTAGGATGTGGGGTTTAGGGTTCCAGGGTTTGAAGCTTAGGGCTTAGGGATTAGGATTTTGGGTGTCTGGGAAGTCGTCCTCATAGTAGGTTACGCAAAATGTCCCGACTTAGGAATGAAGGTGAACGGCAAAGGATGTCTCGGCAAGAGTTCCCTAACCCCAACCTGGGTTGCTGTTAGGGAACTTAAATCTAGTTACCATAATCATAATCGGTACATATATATATATATCGTAATGAATTGGGTTTCCCCAATTTAGTAAATTGAATTAAGCTCCTTAACTGCAACCCATCAAGTGCCAGCAGTAGTAATCTTTACTGTCTCAACCCCTTCATTACGAAGTAGAAGTATGAAACTGTAGCTAAGTTGGCTACAGGTAAACTTTATTCTAGGAATCCAACTGGCCCAAAGTAGGCGCTACTTTAGAATTCAGGGCCCGACGTCCAAAGGGCTCTGGCACGCCCAGAGGAAATTCTGAGCTCGCCCTGTTTACCGATGCAAGTCATGCTGCAACTAGTCAGTAAGAACATCTGGCAGTCCTGGGGTCTTCTGCAACGGAACCCTCCTGCCCGATCCGCGCGTCCAGCTGCCTTTGCGCAGAGGACTAGGAGGGTCTCAGCCTAGATACTTGGGGATTACAAAGGGCTTGCGGTATCGCACTCCCTACGACCCTACGATGGACTCCAAGGGGCAATCTTTAAGAAAGCTCCTAATCCCTAAACCCTAGTTGTCTTGAGAGCCTCGGCATCCCAACCCTTATACCCACCTGCCCTAGGCCCAGATTGTTTGTTCGCGTATGAGCTATAGTCTAAACTTCTTAAACGAGGGATATATGGAGATTTGTATAGGGTTATATGGGGGTATATAGGGTTTAGGGTTTGGCGTCTAAACGCTTTTAAGGGGGGGGTATATAGGGGATTCTATAGGGGACTACTAAGGGGGATATTAGGAGGTTAGACTATAGCTCATATATCTATCGCACATGCCTCACAAACCTTGAAACCTGGTTGACGAGTGACGATCTCCCAAACCTACCCTAAACCCCTGACCCCAAACCTCTTGCCGCAAGAACCTGAGCGAACCCCAGAGGTTAGACCCAAAACGAACCACGAGCTTCGAGTCCAAAGCTTTCCAGCCAAAAACTAGGTGTGCGTGGGTGTCTCTCTATGTATATGGGGTTTCCAAAGTTCAGTTAGGGGTACCGTTTAGTAGGGCCCTCATCATGAGGAGTATAATTTTGTCCTGTCTATTCTACACCACGGTCCACCATTTATTGAAACTACCGTATAACGTTCTCTATGATACACGGTAGGATACTCTGGGATGTTACCTGGTCACAGCTAGGTTTGCCCGAAATCATGGCAGTAGCTAAAGTGGTGATGGCAGTAAGAAGAGGAAGTGTCCTGGAAGTATGAAGAATGCATCTCTGCTTCTGATGCTCTACACCAGGCCATGTGTCCCAAAATTCCTTCTACACTTCCTGTTACCTCACACCAGCCCCCATCAAATGAAAAGCGTGCGTATGTATCCCAAGCTGCAAAGAACTGCGGAACCGCTCTAGCTTGTGCATTCCTATAGGGTCCTTTTACGTACAGGAAATCCCGTATAGAAACAAAAAAAGTAGTCCCCATGCGCTTCCTGCAGATAGATATTTGTCAGTTTGCCTCATTCTTGCTGCGTCAAATGAAGGAAACTAGAAAGAGGCTTGCAACATCAGAGGAAACATCTAGTTTATGACCTATCCCAGACCCTAAACCCTACTCAAGGGCTCCTATGTAGTCCCTTTTTTGTTTTTGGCTTTGGGGTAAAAGATTATACTGGAATGCCCCAAAAGAAACTACATAGGAGGGTCTGGGTAGACCCTGACTTCTACGTACAGGTATGTACTGCACACCCAAACCGTGGCAACCCTTCAGCAATCCTCACGAGTCTGCATGAACCCCATAGACCCCCATCCCTGTTGCTGGACAGGGTTAGTTGACTACAACCTCTCGATACCCCTACTACCCAAAACTCGGGCTTCCGGTCACTTCTATTGTGCTCTGACCTGCTGTAGGGGGCCTCAAGCCCCAAGATTTGGGTAGATGGATCCTTAACCAAGCTGAACCCTAACCCCAAACCCTTTCAAAACCTTAAGTCTGAGAATCCCTAAGCCCTAAAACCCCTAAACCCTAAACCCTGAGCCCGAAGCCTTAAACCCCCAAAACCCTAGATCCTAAACCCTAAAACCCTAAACTCCTAAATCCTGAAGCCCTAAACCCTAAAAAACCCTAAACCTTGAACCCTGCAACACCCTTAAACACCCTAAAACCCTAAACCCTAAACCCTATAAAACCCTAAAACCCTTAACCCTGTTCTAAAACCCTAAACAGCAAGTCCCGGGGCTTCGGCCGACTGGTGCGGGCGGTGCGGCGTTTTGGCTCCGCGCCACGCACCGCGCGGGGCTGCGAGGCTTTGATGGGTGTAAGGAGGGATTTCAGGGGTTGTGGTTTAAGGTTTAGTTTGTGTTTTGCATTGGGGGAGGGTTGGGGTTTTAGGGTTTGGGGTTTAGGGCTTAGGGTATATACGACGTAGGGAAGGTCTCTACGTTTACATAAACATCTATGGTTCAGGGCGGGTTGATTGTTGGGAGTTTCGGGTTCAGGCTTAGGGTGCGGAATGTGAGTGTCCCCAAACATTGGGGAACCCCCTTCCAACCTTAAATGAATGACCAGCCCCATTAGAGGGACACCGAAGTCAGGCACGTGCTAGGGTATGAAGATTGAGGGATCCTAAATCGCGAGCCCTAAACCCTGAACTCTAAACCCTAAACCCTCAACCTTGGGTCCTGCCCCCACCCATGAACAGTCTATGATCTGATAGGATAGGGGTCATGCTAAGGGCTCTACGTAGTCACATTATGATATTATCCAACTGTTCATGAGTGGGGGCAGTACCCACCTAAACCATGTGTTGAAGAAATATAGAAATTTTATCATGTACTGCGAGTTGGGGTCTGCGTGCTTTAAGCTGGACTGAACGAATTCCAAACAACCTTTCACGTTACTTGCTGGTGGAAAGTAGGGAGCAGGAGATAGGGCCCGGTTACTTTTAAAATCTGGGGCGTCTCGTGAAGCAGAGATTTGCTGCAATGATTTGTGCCCTATGCGGGGTCAGGAGACAACACGCTCTGGGGATCGTTCTGCCCACTACAACATATACCTAAACCCCAAAAGAATGTAAAATAATAGCCCTAAACCCCTCATAATAGCCATAAAGGCCATTACTTTACATACTTTTGGGGTCCAGGTAGAGCACATGAAATTGTTACTAGACGAGATGGCAGAGCAGAAGGACATCAAAAGCAGCTGCCATTGTACTGACATTGGTTCGCGCCGAATAGATGTGGCAACAGCTATGCCCCTAAGGGTCCAGGTACCCAACTTGCCGAATAGCATGCAACCTGAGTATGTGCAAGCCGCCCTCGCGAATGGCGGATACGGCGACGCTGCTCGTGAAATGCCACAGATGGTCGCCGACGGCGGTTCGCCCCAGGAGCCGTCGCGCGCAGCCAGCAGAGTGCCCCGCCCACGCGGCCAGATGCACCTCCCCGTCGATAAAAGTGGCGTGAAAGCGCGGGGCCGGCACAAGCCGCAGGAGGCCATTGAGAACATCATCGGTGGCGCTCTGCACCTGCTGCCGTACGACAGCAAGGGTTTGGGGGCGTAGGATTTGCTTAAAGGAGAGTGGATGTGGATCCCCATCATAATCTCTATTTTGATATAACCTGCACAGATAACCCGAAAATTGGTTCCTTGTTCACCGCCCCACTCCGACTCCCCTTGGGCAATAGCAATACTATGGGGGTTTAGGGCGGCTTTTTGGGTTGACTGGGTCAACAGCTGCCATTAAAGCACTTGGACCCTTATGGTGCTAGCAATTATAGACGCCCGGATTGCAAAGGATGAGAAGAACGAGGAAGAGAAGACGAGAAAATTCGGAGAAAACGCAAGAGGTGGAGTGGTGGCGCTTCAACGACTAGCCACAAGGAAATTGGTGTCCAGGACCCTCCAACTAGCCTTGAAAGGGACCTATGTAGGTCCTGTTTGCGGGTACTTGGGCTCTATAAAGGGTACTTGGGAGGTGTACAAGGTCATGGAAGCCATGCTGGAAAAGTTGAGAAGACAAACGACGTGACGCTTCTTGCAGACTCCAAGGCATAATTCGACCCTTATCCCAAACTCTGAACCCTAAAACGCTGAACCCTAAACCTTAAACCATAAACCCTAAAAAACTAAACCCTAAACATCCGCAGATGTAGGGGGGCTTGCCTTGCAACAAGGTTTCACGCTTCGGTGTGAGAGTGACGGTTCTACCCAGAGCTTCTTATGCAGATTCTTTCTTTTTTGGGGTCGCACATTATAGGGTTTGGTGTTTAGGATTAAGGTTTTAGGGCTTAGGGTACCAAAAACCATCCAAATCAAATGCAAAAACAAATAGGAGCCCTAGGAAAACACAGAATTTCTGCAGCAAGCGTTCGGCCTTGCTTTTTGGCGCTGCCGCCGTAATAGTTTTTGGCGCGGCTGCCTGTCATGCATGCGGGTTTAAGAGCATTCTCGAAGCCAAACCCTGAATCCTTGGCCCTATTACCCGGAATCTGCAACCCTGACCCCTACCTAGCAGAACCAAAGTACCTGAACCCCAAAAGTAGATAAAATAATAGCCCACAAGTACATATAAAAAAACAGACCAAAAGGCAATTATTTTACATACTTTTGGGGTTCAGGTACCAAGCAAAAAGGGATTTAGGGTTTAGGGCTGAGGTTGGTGGTCTGTGTGCAGGAGCGACGCAAGCTCAGCCACTGCTCGCGTTGCATACCATCCCGTGCAAGACACTCACTTGAGAAAGTCTTGGCTCAACACTGAGAAGAATAAAGCTACAAACCCTAACCCTAAACCCAACCCTGAAACCTAAATACGTAGATATGGCCCACAGGGACCCCTTGGTTGCGTGTATGGTCCTTGTTCTGGGGATCCCCCCAAAAGGTACGAAATTTGGGAACCCCCCATACTATGTATGTTATGTATATATAGATGTATAGGTGTATGTACATCTATATAGATTAGTTTTTCATAATCTACTCACACGGGCCCTTGGGGTAACCCTAAACCCTACCTAAACCCTACTGTTGATGGAGGAAACCTTGCACCACCTTAAGTCCCTAAAGTCCTAGGAATTACGATAGTTCAGGGCCCCTAGGTGGGCCCTTTGGGTAACCCTAAACCCTAAACCCCTAAACCCTAAACCCTAACTAAACCCTAAGTCCGCCTTTGGGGCGGCCCCAGATTTCGGGTTTGCGGCAGCCATGGCATTCGCGGCCCGCGAGGCCTCAGCTTAAGGCGGTTTTGAGGGACTTGGGGTTCAGGATTTAGGGTTTAGGGTTTAGGGTTTAGGGGTTTGGCATTGGGGATAGGGTTTAGGGTTCGGGGTTGGGGGTTTGGGATCGAAGGATTAGGGTTCTGGGTGTAGAGTGTAGGATCGTTTGGAGCATCAGGGCCTATAAGGGCTTTCCCTTGAATTGAAGGCATTCTGAACCTTCGGGATAAGAGGACACTAGAATCAGAACTTGAAAAAGGGCTACGGCAAGTCGGCCCATTCGTGCGCTTCGTCAATCGCACGTTGCGCGCTAGCTGGAAAACCAGGGGCCTCAAGAGTTACCAAGATTAGGCCTAGATAAATACCAATGTCATGGTCCTAGGTTCTTTGTATAACTATATTATAGTAAAGGGTACCTCAAAGACACATGTCTTAACACTGGTAATCATTTAGGGCCCCTACAGCGGCCACCCCAGCCCTTGTTCATGACCTGAAGTTTTCAAAGGGCTCGAAAGATGGGATGAAGGAAGATGGGGCATATGAAATAAGCCTCAAGATAATAGAGAATATACTAAGGATCCTCTAACCCACCTGCCTTCATCCCACCTTTTGAGCCTCCTGAAGTTTAGCCCGGTGGGGGAGTGGATCCCGGCACGAACCCCTGCATCTCGAACCCCTAGACTCTAATTAATCCCAAACACACACTCCTCCACCCCCTGAGCACCAGTAAGTAGTTCGGTGGTGTGCCCACCCGATCATTTCGAACACTCTGCCGTGCGCAGGTTTCCGGTGCACGGGATTACCAGAGCCTATAGCCCCGCTTAAGTAGATAGAATATAGGGTTTAGGGTATAGTACCCCTTAAGTGGATAGTCCCGCTTAAGTAGATAGAATATATGGGGTTTAGGATTTGGGTTTAGGTTTAGGGTCTTAGAGCCTATAGTCCCCCTTAAGTAGGTAGAATATATAGGGTTTAGGATTTAGGGTCTTAGGGTTTGTAGTCCCCCTTAAGTAGATAGAATATGGGGTATAAGGGGATCTTATTATAATAAACCCAAAGCCATTTTCTATCTACTTAAGAGGGACTATGAACACATAAGTAAACCCTAAACCCTAAACGCTAACCTCAGCCCTAGCCCTGAACCCTAAACCCTCCATACACCTAAGCCTAAGCCCTACAACCCCCCCCCAAGAACCTAGATAACCCCTATACAATCCCTATATACGCCTTTATCATATAATTCCTATAACCCCTTTTAGGGACCGAAGACCCACCCTAAACCCTAAAACCTAAACCCAAACCATCCATAAAATCCAACCTAGGGAAGCAGAAGCCCCAAGGCTATACAATCCCCATATACTATACTATATACCCCTATATAAGCTATAGTCCAAATTCCCAGTATCCCCCTAAATAATTAACCCCTACAATCCTCCGCTATAAAATCCACGTATCACCCCCTTTAAGGAGTTTAGACCCTAAACCCTAAACCCTGCAGCCCCTTTAAGGGACCTCCAAAACCCCAAGGCTGGGAAGGCTATACAATCCCTATATACCATATTATATACCCCTTACTGACCCCTATAGCCCGTTTAAGGGACCTCCAAACCCCCAGCATTGGGAAGCGTACCGGTTTCGGCTCGGGTCTGGCATCCTTCGCCTCCTTGGTCGCAGACCTGAGGCGCTCTTGAACCATTGAATCGCATGGCATTGGGTTTAGGGTGAAGGTGTTTTGGGGCTTTGAGGTTTTAGGGTTTAGGGGCTTAGGGGGAACCATTCCCTAGACTCAAAATGGCCCAAAGGCCTTATTTTGTATGGTCTTTGGGCCCAAAAGCCTTCTATTTTGAGTCCTTAGAGCCTTAAGGATTGAATCGCATGGCCTTGGGTTTAGGGTGAAGGTGTTTTGGGGTGTTAGGGTTTAGGGGCTTAGGGATTAGGGGTTTTCGCTTAGGGGCTTAAGGCCATGAACTGTTCAAACGTAAATGAGCTATAATCTAAACTCCTGGTATCCCCCTGAGTAGCCCCTTATATTACTCCCCTATAGGACCCCCTTTAAGGAGTTTAGACTATAGTACATATGGTATTTGGGTTCCGTCTTGATTATAGTTACTCAGGCCCAGGGCCTCTTACTTGAGGCGTCCTTGTTCAAGGTTGCAACCTAAGTATGGGCTCTTAACCCTAGGATCCTTATATACCTACCATATCCTAGTACATATACATGTACCACTTAATTAATCCCCCTAAACGGGCCAATATCCCCCATGCTGGAATACAGACCTGTAAACCTTGCACCCAGATGAAAATACACAAGTTTCTAAATGGGCGTTTCTCTATATTATGATTTCTCTGCAGCCTCCTGGCGACCCCCATACTCCACTTGGAAATCCCTCCCGAAGCCCAGGGTGTGATGCACCGAACCATGCGAAGCACATCCGTCAGTCACCGGAAAAGGGATGTTCTTCCTTGTGGAATTTCGTGGCATATCCAAAGAGCGACTCGATGACGTTGCCCAGGTAAGGGAAGTCTGCGTCATCGTCAAGAACGCAATGACTCTTTTATCAGAAGAACTTCCACCTTTATCTGAATGGGGTGGCTTTTCTTTTGACTTGGAGCCTTCTTCCCAAAGAGCTGTAGCTACGTCGTCCTGAAGGATAGGGTAGACCAGTGTTCTGCAAAAAATAGGAAACGCCAATCTCATCGTCATCAGAGAGGCGATGTTGCCGGCGTCTTCATAAGAGACTATGCGCCCCAGCTTGACCCGACCCATCTGGTGAAGGGCAGATGGGTGCATCCATCTCCTTCCAGGTGTGCCAATGCGCCGAGTTTTGTGGAGCTAGCGGAATTTGCTGGAATAGTATCTAGCACTGGCAAAAACACAATCATAACTAGCAAATCCTGGCAAGCGGGCATGGTTGTGCCATTGGAAGTTGATTTATGCGTGCTGCACTAGGCTTTCTGGGCCGCAGGCTCCCGATGAAGGGTCCTACCCCTACCGCGCCCCTCCCAAGCGCCCCTGAATCCCTCTTGTCAGAACTAGAAAGGCAACAAGTAAATGCCCCGCGTTACTTAGCATACGTGTCGACCATTCCCTGGCAGGCCGAAACCACAAGAAGCACAATAATACACCTATTTGCTCTAACCTTTGCCCCTGTAAGAGTAGTAGGAAAGTATGTCTGGTGCTACATTTCTTGTAACGGTCATGCCCATCGAAACCCCAAAGTTCGAGTCATGAAGCCTAACCCCAGACTGCTGGAATCCCAAAACTAATAACCCCAATGTACTACATCAGCATCCATTTTCTTTTCCACTATCCCTATATAACTCCGATATACTATAGTCCACTATCCGTATATAACCCAATATACTATAGTAGTTCCCATTTTCTTTTCCACTAAACTAGTGCCCTTCACACGCTAAAATACTCAAACTCCAGCTCACGCCCGGGCCCAAGCCCTCCAAATGGGTTGTTCTCAAAATCATGGCCCCTTTTGGGTACAACTTTTCTCAGGGCACCTAATATTTAGGGGTACTAAAATGGGACCCTAATGATGGGAACTACCCAAATAATATGCCCTGGGGTTTCAAGTCCAGAAAACTGTAGAACTAGCTCTGTCATGGCTTGCAAAAACTGCGTCCCTTTGGAACCCGTCATGTTTACGTTCTGAAATAAGTTCTTGTGAAAAACCATCCACTTGCTAGCATAGGTAAGAACACTGATGTGCAATAACTGGTTGTTAGGAAGCAACTAGGTTGTTTCTGATACTTTGCATGCCCAGTAGGCCCTGAATCCTAAACCCCTACCAAAACCATAACACACCAAACCCCAAACCTTAGAACACTAAAACCCCAAACCCTGCAACCCCAAACCCTGGACCATGAAACCCTGGAACCCAAAATCTTAACCCTGAACCCTAATTCCTGAACCCTAAACCCTGAACCCCTAAACCCTAGAACCTAAACCCTGAACCTCAAACCCAAACCCTAAAAACATACACCCTAAACTCAAGCCCTAAGCCCATATGAGTTATGGTTGAAACTCCTAGTAGCCCCCTTCATTTCCCCTATAATACCCCGCTATATATAATCCCCTATAGAACCCTCTTTCAGGAAGTTATAGACTATAGCTTACATCACATGATCCCAAACCCCTTCAAAATCATAAACCCTATATAACCCTAAACACCTTAAAACCCTCAAATCCAAAAATCCTCAAACCCTAAAACCTTACAACCCCTAAAACCTTACAACCCCTAAAATCCTACAACCCCTAAAACCCTACAAACCC
>CAJNIZ010011981.1:155-10376 GCA_905231905.1 Symbiodinium pilosum | reverse complement strand
TCAGACGGTGTGGCGTGGGTGAATGTGTTAGATGGCCAGCCACACTCCGGCCATGGCAGCACGTCGCATGCAGCCATGCACTTGAAGGGTCGTGCAAAGCTAAATAATCACTACTGCTTGCACGATAACTCACAGCAAGCCATGTAACCTGAATCCTAAAACCTAAATCCTAACCCCTAAACCCTAAACCCTCCCTAAAAGCACGAAATTATCAGACCCAGGTGGCAGCATCAACGAGCGCCCAAGGCAGACAAAGCTCCAGGCACCTGGCTAGGCCCCTCCTGGGGTTATAGTCCCCCGTAAGGCTTTGCGGTTTATAGAAATTGTATAGGATGCATGTTGGGAGTTTTGAGCGGTTTTGAGCGGAGTTTTGGCTTTTGCTTTTCTTCTCAAACCCATGCCAAAGTGCGGGTCGGTCAGATGATTGAGGTCTCCCCTTACTGAGTGTTTATTTCTGAGAGATCTTCGAAAGGGGCGGGCGAGAATACAATTTCTATTTATCCTGGCTTGAGGCTTTAGGGTTTAGGGTTTATGAGTTTAGGGTTATAGTCCCCCCTTAATTAAGTAGAGGTAATATAGGGGTTATGTAGGGCTATATAGGGATAATGGAAAAGAACATGGAAACTAAAATATAGTTGGGTAGATATTGGGGTTATAGCCCGCCTTAAGTCCGTAAGTAGATAGAATATGGGGGTTATATCGGGATAATGGAAAAGAAAATGAAAAGTACTATTTAGGGTTTAGGGTTTAGGATATAGTCCCTCCTAAGTAGATAGGATATGGGGTAGATGGGGATCTTATTATCATATACCCAAACCCATATTCTATCTACTTAAGGCGGGCTATTGGGTTTGGAGTGGCCCCATGCCCGAGGGTTCTAGTTCCCCTTAGCAGATAGAATATGGCTTCGGGATCTTTGGGTATATTGGAATAAGATCCCCACATACCCCATACTCTATCTACTATAAGGGGACTATATAGGGAACCTTTTCTGAATCTGGGAAAGAGTCTGTCAACTTCGGTCGGGCCGGGCGGGCTTGGGACTGCAGGTCTTGGGGGCAACAGCCAGTCGTCAACGGCGCGTCCAGCTATATACTTTCCTTGGAAACTGCAAGAATACGAAATGCTATTGGGGGCTACGCCCTGTGTCTTTCTCTATCCGCTCTGCCAATGAGCTTTGGCTGTTCACTGGGGGCTTCCAAGAGGCAAAACAAAAACACAAGACATCCCTAGTTTTGAGCTTAACGTTTACAATCAGTAACTATTCGCTGCGCTGGCGGCCCGATTCATTTTGCAACCAAAAGTTCCCAAACCCGGGCGCACAACCCAAAACCCTCAACCCTAAACTCTTAACCCTGAAGCTCTAGACCTACACCCACTCTATAGACCCTAAACCCTAAACTCCAAAAACCCTAAACCCCCAGAAAGTCGCACCTGTCTTGGTTTAATCGTTCGAGGACGTTGGTGTTGGTGACACCACTCTCCTCAGCTGAGTAGCGTTGTTCTTGTAGTTGAACCAAGTAAGATTATATTAGGTTTTAGGGTTTAGCGTTCCGTCTATAAAAGACTATACCCACAATGAGGACAGAATCTCACGCTATTTTGGGTATCATAGCACCCCCCATACAAATATCAACTACTACTCACTTCAAGATCAACTCAAAATTCAAGATTTTGGCAGGGGTTGAGAGTTTACAGAGCCCGGGCTTATGGGTTTTAGGGAACATAGGGGTTTAGGGAATTGTGGGGTTCAGAATTCGTAAGGTTTACGGTTCACAGGGTAATGGTTTTATGTGTTGAAATCCAAGGATTACTTGCGCGGAACAGGCGCCCAGGGGCAGGATGAAGGGATCTAACTTGAAGGCTCCGAGGTTTGCTTGAAATCCTAGACTCATGACAGGTGTTCCAAGGCTTTGAAATGAAAGAACCGGGCCAACCCCTTTAAAGCTAAGCCCAGCTCTTCCAAGAATGGAGGGACCGACGAGGTCATGTTCAAAACGTGAAAAAACCTTTCCTGGACCCAAGGTATGCGGAACGATGGTTTTTTTGTTCGTTTGCTATTCAAGGGTTCAGAGCCATGACCTACTTTTGAGGGCAAGGTAAACCCTAGCCCTAGCAAGAGAAAAAAGTGAAGCTGGGGGTCTTTGGATCCCAACACCAGCTTCATAGCTTTGCGGGGTTTAGGGTTTGGGGTTTAGGGTTTAGGGATTAAGGGTTTAGGAATTAAGGGTTTAGGGTTTAGCGATCAGGGTTTAGGGATTACGGGTTTAGGGATTAAAGGTTTAGGGTTTAGGGCTTGGCAATCACTGCATAGGAGCGCTGGGAAAAACCCAATAAATCTTAAACTCTAAACCCAAAAACCCGATAATCCCAAGCCCTAAGCGCTAACCCCTAAACCTTAAACCCTGAACCATAAACAAAACAAAAGCTGCCCAGTCGCCACAAGAAGTTTGATCAAGCGATCCGTGTGCGAAGCCATGCCTGACTTGCCATTGTTCAAAAGCTCAGGTATCGAAACATTTAGGGTTTAAAAGGTTTAAGGTTTAGGGCTTAAGGTTTAGGGGTTTAGGGCTTAAGGTGTAGCGTGTAGGAATTAAGCTTTAGGGTTCAGGGTTCAAGGTGTAGAGTTTAGGGCTTGAGGGTTAAGGTTTAAGGTTCAGGGTTTAGGGTCTAGGGGTTTAGGGTTTAAGGGTTTAAGCTTTAGGAATTAGGTTTAGGGTACAGGGTTCAAGATGTAGGATTTACGGCTTAAGGGTTAGTGTTTTGGGTTTTGGGTGTACTACCAAAGGACGGCCCAACATTTTTAAAAATGGTCTAAAAGAGCCATTGCTCTACATACTTTGGGGTCCCAGGTAGGGCTTTACACGTTGAAAGGTTTGAGGTTCACAGCTTCTATCATCGCAAGGCTTCGCTCTTAGGCTTTGTTCCATTAATGGTTTAGGGTTTAGGGGTTTCGGGGTTCAAGTACCCAAATGAAAGCCATTGTCGAGAGCCGCTTGCATATGTTCAGCAATAAGAGTCCCCTCTGTACCTGAAAGTCTCCTGAAATTCCTGAACCCAGACAGGGACCCACTAAACCATAGACCTTAAACAGTGCCCAAAACGCGGCATTTGGGTTCTGGAGCTTCCTGGAATGCTATTTAGACACAGTTTAGGGATAAGGGCTTCGGGCTTGGGTTTTAGGGCTCAGGGGTTGGGGTGTAGGATTTAGGGTTTGGGGTTTAAGTGGTTTCAGGATTTGAAGTTAAGGCTTTAAGGCTTTGGGTCGTAAGCCCTTGGCTACCTAGCTTTGACCCTGGGTACAACTTTGTAAGGAATGTGGTAACAAGAGTTGCAAATCCGTTCAAATTTTGTGAACCCCACATAAGCCTTATATGAACTACAATTAATCTAAATCCTAGTATCCCCCTTAATAATCCGTATAATACTCCCCTATATAACCCCGTATATAATTTCCTTCTAAGGAGTTTGGACTATAACTCACATGAACCAATATACGTAGTCCCCTTGTTTCTTAAAAACATCCTTCGGTCCAGGAGTACAACCCTCAAAGCAGCGAGTAAGAAACTGTGAGCTGCAAGGTCCTTGAGCCCTCAACCCTAAATCTTGAACTCTAAACCCGAAACCTTAAACCCTGAACCCTAACTCCAAACCCTAAACCTGCTGCGGCTCCCAGCTAGAACCAGCCCTCACTCCGTGCGTCGACTCTTCGAGGCGCGGCCACTCTCTGGATCCTGTGCACCCACATCCCCATCCTTAACAGCAACCCCGAGGCTCTTCAGCAACATCGGAATCCGAAAGGCTGACGTAGAATTTCGGCAGCGATTTGTCCTCCATGTTGAAATCTTCTCCCGTGAACGGCACGGCATAGATCATCCCAGGAAGCTTCGATGCCGTGATACTTCAATGACAGCGACGCGGTAGGCGTAGCTGTAAGTGGAAAAGAGTACAAAGCCCTGAGATGTTAAGAGCATGGTCCTGGAACAGTCATGTGCAGGTTCCAGGCCTAAAAACCTAAACCCTAAACCTTTTACTGGAGGGGGTGCAAGGAGGGGTTGGTCCTGGTTGCAGGGTCATTCCCAATACTCCGTAAATCTCAATGTCACTCCCAAAACCCATAACTTACCGGTTTAGGGTTTGGGTTTAGGGTTTGGGTTTAGGCCTTAGCTGGGAATGAAGAATGGGCAAAAATGAGGAAATTACAAGAATGGGTTATATAGGGACTACTCTAAGGATCGATTCGGTTGTTCCTAGCTAACCAAACGTAAGATAGCCCTGAACCCAGGGCTCCCAAAATTCCCAAGAACGTACTCCCCTGGAATCCAGCCGCTTTAGGCAAATGCTAATGCAATCCAGCCTAAACCCCAAACCTTAAACCCTAAACCCTTACAGAACTTCACGGAATCTCCCCCCTTCTCCCTTGAAGATCCGCAAGCCCGCCAAGGTCATCCTAAAACTCAGAACTTAAAACCGAGCCCTAAACCCTAGTCCCTAAACCCAAACCCCTAATCCCTATTCCGTAAGCCCTAATCCCGAAACCCTAGACCCTAATCCATAGACCCTATAATCCCTACTCCGGAAACCCCAATCCCTAAAACCTAAAACCTACATATCCCTATAACCCCCTTCCACTTCATTTGCACTAACCTGAAACCCAAAAGTAGGTAAAATAATAGCGCCAAAACCCTCAAACTGGTCCAAAAGGCGACTATTCTACATACGTTTAGGGGTTCACTACCAGTATCACCCTTCGTAGCCCCTATTAATAGACCCCTATGCAATCCCTTGTATAACTCTAAACCCTAAACCCTAACCCCAATCCCTAAAACCTATAAACCCTATATAACCCCCCTTTTAAGGACTTTAGACTATAGCTCATGTGCGCACAGTTCAAATGAAGCCAAGGGAAACCTGGGCTACCTAAAACCTAATCCCCAGAACCCTCCTCCCTAAACCCTCATCCCTGAACCCTCATCCCTAAAACGTCATCCGAAACCCCTAATCCCTAGAGCCCTAATCCCTAAACCCTCATCCCCGATCCCTAAACCCTATATATCCCTATATAAGCCTCCTTAAAGCCCTTTGAGCCAAGGGAACCCAGGGAAACCCCTAATCCCTAGAGCCCTATCCCCTGATCCCTAAACCCTATATATCCCTATAAGCCCCCTTAAAGCCCTTTGAGCCAAGGGAACCCAGGGAAACCCCTAATCCCTAGAGCCCTATCCCCCGATCCCTAAACCCTATATATCCCTATAAGCCCCCTTAAAGCCCTTTGAGCCAAGGGAACCCAGGGAAACCCTCATCCCTAAACCCTAAACCCTATTAAGCCAAGGGTACCCAGGGTTACCATGGTGTCAGCTACGATCTCCACAAGCTTCGCTTCACTCTCGGCATCTTCGCCGAGACCGAGCCTTAGGATGCTTCCAATAAACCCTAAACCGAAGGTTTAGGGTTGAGGGGTTATCTGCAGCCAGCAACCTAGGCCTGCGCCCCTTCTCTGGCTATGGATCCAGCTTGACTTAGCATGGCTCCGTAGGTACAGGTGATTGCTGAGACCCGTGCTAAGGCACATGATATTGCTCAAGCACATTAATACTGGAGGACTCATTCGTGCTTCTTCCTCATCAGGATGATGTAGGAGTACAGCTGCATAAGGCATTCTGCGTGCAATTTCGGTGTGGCAGGTAGCACTTACTCCCTTGCTTTTCCTTCCCGGCGCTGGCTCATCTTTGCCAAACTGGCACCGGTGGCAGTTCACGTGCTGGGCGCGTCGGTCCCACAGAAGGTGGCGGGGGAGGCCCTGGATACCTGTTCCACACGGGCGGCGTTGGAGGCGCTGAGGAGCTCAAGGGCGACAAGATCTTGGGCGTGCGCTCCACCGAGGGTGACTTGGACGGACGTGTTGCCGGTTTGGCTTGCGCTGTGGGCCCTGAGGCTGCTGAGCGCTTGGCGGGGCGCTTGGCAGGTTAGGGTGTAGGGGTTTAGGGGTTTAGGGTTTAGGGGTCTAGGGTTTAGGGTCTGGGGTTTAGGGTTCCCTTAACCCCAAATCCTAAACCCTAGACCCTAAACCATGACCGTGGAGTTTTGCGGGTTTGGGTTCAGGTTTCTAGGGTTTAGGGCTTCATGGCTTTAGGGTTTGTTTGGCGGTGTAGGGCTTGCGTTCAAGCCAGGATTTCGTTGCTTGTGTTTGATGATTTGCCTTAAGGTTCAAGGTTTTGGGGTCTGAAGTGTTCAGGTTTAGGTGTTCATGCGAACAGGCTTTAGAGGATTTAAGCTTCATGCGTTGTAAGTTTTAGGGTTTAGGGTACCAGAACAGTGGAGGGTCATATGGACAAATATCGCGGCCAAGAAATGCACATTTGGTTTCATGTGTGGGTCTATACGGGGATTTTAAGGTTTCAGATGATATAGGATGAGAACACGGATGGGGGTATGCTGAACCACGTAGATTTCTACAAGCAGTGAGAGGCGATACGATGCATTACAACTTAGACCTCAACATTACCATGGGATTGATATGTTCAAAGGGCTTCGGAGGTCATACAGCGTAGGGCTTCTGGCAATGCGAACCCATTGTGTAAGAGCTTCTGCGGTTTCAGGCTTCATAGAAGGATCTGAGATTGCCCTAAAACCTAAAGTCTAAACTGTAAGCTTTAAGCCCTAAGCCCTAAACCCTAAGCCCCAAATCCTAGACCCTAAACCCTGAGCCCTAAACCCTGGAAACCTCTAATCCTCCGCTCCTAAGTCCGAAGTTTTAACCCCTAAGCCCTTACCCAGCAGTAGTGACCGTAAGGGATAATGAGGGGTTTAAGGTTTAAAGCTTAGGGATGACTATAAGGGATAATGGTGAGTATGTAGGATGGCTATAAGGGAGAGTGGTGATCATATTTGGGTCCTCTTATGCTCCTATTGTCCGACTATTACAGGGTGGGGGTCAACCTAACCCTATACCCATACCAAAAATATTAACTGCCATAAACACTCTCAGACCTACACCCTAAACTTCGAAGCCCTAAACCCCGAGCCTAAGCCATTAACTTAAACACAAAATCCAAACACTAAAGGATAAACCCCAAGCCCTCTACCCAAAACCTGCAAACTCTTAACCCCACATTAAGAGGACTGCAATCAGGACCCCAAACAGGCAACTCAAAGCATATAGCAGAAATACAAGAGTGATATCAGAACCCTGGCAGGCATATTCCTATTATCTTCCTACCACATATTCTTGAGGTTCCCACCCCTAAACCCTAAACCCTCAACGCTTCGGTGTTACCATGACACTCCCTTTATACACCCTGTACCTGACTGTGCGCTGCGGCACCCGTAGTCTTCGGGGGCCCCTTTCACACGGCCGGTACCTTCCACTGCTTGGGGTTTAGGGCTTGGGGTTTAGGGTTTAGGGTAGGGTTTAGGGCTTAGGGTTTAGGGTTTCGGGCAGGGTTCATATCCCTTAACCCTAAACCCTAGATCCTAAACCCTAAACCCTTTATCCTGAACCCCAAACCCTAAACCTGCAATCTGATACAGGAACCGTGGGCCCTAGGTAAGAGCTCTTAATCCTCACGTCCATGTATACCTATTTAGGGTTTAGGGTTTAGCGTATAGGGTCGAGGACTTAAGGTTTGAGGTATATCCTCTGAAAATTTGGGGATGGTGCTTAGGATTAGCGTAGGTGGCGAAAGCTTAAAGCTTAGGTTTAAGGTCTGTCTGCCCTTCTCAAGTCTTGAATCGAAGAGAGGGGATCTTCTGGAATCTCCAGCGGCAAAAGACTGCGGTCCTTGATTCCAGCCTGCGGTACTATATTGAACTGCTCTTGCTTCTTTCCACACCAATAGCCCCAGACATCCCTTTTAGAGCTGGAGGCTGCCTTTCGCGGGGGCGGGGGGGGGGGGCATCCCCGTATAACTCATGCATGATCCTAGTTTCCGTTTCATTTTCCATGTTCTTACCCAGTTGACGTTCCATAATTTGGATACTACCCCCAAACCCGAACCCCGCACCTTAATTAGTCCCTAAACCCACAACCCTAAACCCCCCCTCCCTGCGAAGGGGGATTGAAGGGACCCAATGATGGCTAAACCACCAGGCCCAGCGGTCTTGGGCTATCCGAAGGACCTTGTCTTTTTCTTTGTATGTTTATTTGCTTATTGACAGGACATTGACATTGAACGAATTGTCAGTCTAGTCAGAAGCACGGGTAGTCGTGCCAGTGATAGGAATTTGTTCAATGAACCACGAGACCTTGCTGAAACCCGACACCCAAACCACAACAGCATGGATTCTAGACCCTTAACCTTGAACCCTGAACCTCTGAACCCCTCAACACCTAAACCTTAAGCCCTCAACCCTTAAACCCTAAACACAAAACACTAGCCCTAAACCCTCACTCCACACCCAACCAGAAAGTTAGGCCTCCTGATGTCTCCATGCCCTTCTTGGTCAAGACCTCTTCAGGGACCTGCAAGGGATCAGGTTCTAGGGCTTCTATAGGGGTTATATAAGGCTATATAGGGTTTATATAGGTCTTACATAAGGTTATATGGGGTTTATATAGGGGTTATATGGGGTTTGTACAGGGATTCAAAAGGGATAGGGAAAATGGAAAAGAACATGGAAGCTACTATTTAGGGTTTAGGGGTTTTAGGACTTGATTGCTATATGGTTATTACAGATAATGCGGTCCAAGTGATGGTGATTGGGGCTACCCAAATCTTATATACAGAGTTTGTACCTAGACCCCAAAAGTATGTAAAATGATAGCCCTAAACCCAGAATAAGAGCCATAAAGGCCATTATTTCACATACTTTCAGGGTTCAGGTAAGGTTCTTTTTACTGGGATTGCGGAGAGATACTTTTCAGAGTCGCCTTGATGCCGCAAATGCTTGCCCGTTGGCATGGTCAATATGAGTACACTCCCGGAAACTAACATGGAAACCCAAAAAGGTCCCTATAAAGACTACAGTCCTTCTAAAAGGGGACTATATGGGTTTTCATGTTAGTTTGGGGGAGTGTAGTGTTTTTTTTGGTGGTTGAACCTAGTAGGATTATATTCCTTATATGAAATACTATACCCCAAAAGGAGGATAGAATCTTACTTTGTATAGGGTACCATTGTATCCCCCCCAAAAAAACTACACATATGGAATCTTAGGCAAAGACGCCAAGATGCACTTCTAGGTTCTCCAGCAACACCTTAAAAATGATAAGGGTACCGTTTTTCCAAATATTCAGCTTTAACAAGGAGACCCCACAAAAAATGGAAAACGGATACTACTGTAGTACCTAGACTTTTAAATGCCTCAGGTTTGAATCTATACGCTGAATAGGGTTTAGGATATATGGCTATATCACCCCAATGTTGTAGAGGTTTCCATTTCATTTTCCATTCTTCCCGAGCCAGATGGAATCCACAGACTTAGGCTGTTGAAGGGGTTTAGAGTTTAGGGACTGTTTCTTTTCATGATGATTGCGAACCCTGGCGTTCCTCCTACAACCTATCCGTAACCTTGGATTTCAGGGAGGGCTAGTTACGTACATGGCAGCAGGAACAAAATCCGGGGCCAACAAGTCGTAAACATCATGTCTCGCAATTGAATATCCAACCCCTAAACCCTCAACCCTGAACCCCAAACCCTTACAATCTCTCGTGCTCCTCCATTTCCATCTTTAAACCCTAAACCCTAAACCCTAACCCCTGCCTCCTCCTCCTAGTGCAACCACGCAGTTTAAGGCTTGGGGAGGGTGACCACCGCGAAGGAACCGAGGCCCCAAGCCAGAGACTTGTATGTTTAGGGTTTTAGGGGTTAGGGTTTTAGGGTTTGGGTGTTAAGGTTTGAGGGTTTAGGGGTTAAGGTTTTAGGATTCAGGGGTTAAGGTTTTAGGGTTTAGGGGTTAAGGTTTTAGGGTTCAGGGGTTAAGGTTCTAGGGTTTAGGGTCCATGTATAGGGTCTATTACGACTCCTTTTCTCAGACCTTTGTTTTGAGATTGGTCCGCCAGGAACCTTCGAGGGGGGGAGAGGGGGGTGCGATTATTATCCCTAGACCCTAGAATCCCAAACCTGAGTAGTCAAACCCCACAACCCATTCTTCTAACCCAAAACCCTTTTGGCTTCTGGTCTTACTCCTAAACTCTAGACCCACAACCTTGCAACCCAACTCCTAAACCCCAAACCCAGAACCTGAAACTGAAACCCTACACCCTCAACCTTAAGCCCTAA
>CAJNIZ010011980.1:46152-84188 GCA_905231905.1 Symbiodinium pilosum | reverse complement strand
AGAAGCAGGTGGGGTGCACGAGCCCAGGCGTCTCTAAGAAGCGCTTTGGCCTCGCTTGCGCCGCCTGCCTGGAGCGATGAGTGTCCATACATCTGTAAAAGTGCGGTGATGCGCTGTGTGTTACTGCCATTTTGTGTGATAGCCTGCGGAGTAGGAAGCATGTCAGCGGTTTGCAAAGATTTTGCCGAATCAGCATCATCCAATCTGAGTTTTGTGATGCTAGACTGGGAAAAAGGCTTCGATGAAGTACAGCACGATATGTTGATCATTGCTTTAGACCGATCAGGATTTCCACTGAATTTCCACGTCATGATCTAGATGATATCCAAGACTGTTATCGAAGGCCAACCTTTTATGTCAAAGATGAGCCTGGAAACTCCGCCACAAAAATTCAGTCAGCAGGCATCCGGCAAGGATGCCCTTTGGCTTTTTTTGTTTTTAAATTCGTGTTGGTCATGACATGCATAGATGTTGATAAACACGATTCAGTCAGCCAACATGTAATCAACAATCGGGTTCCGGGCCTGGATTACGATATTTAGCATGCTGATGGTACTATTCTTTTCTCACAGTCGAACCGTGGACTGAATGAGTTTCCCAGTCTCACCGAAACAATTTCAAAGCAATACGGGTTGAAACTGAACAGAGACAAGTGCGTGGCAATATCCAAATAGGAAACTGTTGGAAACTGCCACCGCAGCAGCATTTCCAACACCGGGTGACCGCTAAAGATTAGTAATAGTATGTTGCAGTGAATACCACCAGGGAAGTCGAGCCAAATTGCTGGGGCACGTCCTAAGATGTGCCAATGATGATCCTTTGCGTCGAATTTCACTCGTGCTAAATTCAGCTACCCGTATAGTATACACTATGGCAAGTCGCCCGACACAAAACTGGCTGAATTTCACTAAAAAGTTTGTCTATAAACATCAATTGTCACACTGGAACTATACAGGCTCGATTCAAGAAGACGGGATTGTGCATGCAATTAAGTTTGTAGTTTTGTCCTCCGCAGCTGCGCCTACGGCGTGCGCGACTGATTGGGTCAGTGCAGGGTAAGGCTTGGAAAGGTGTTACGAGGTGTTCCTACTTGAGAGCTCGATAGGCTTTGGGGTTGACCGTCTTGACTATAGATGCAAACCTGAAAGATGCGAAGGAACAAAACGAAAAACATTGCTAACCACAGACCAGCCGGACGTGTGGATATCCCTTGCGCTGGTTGTTTGTTGGGAGCGAACAAACAAAAACAGACAGCCGCACGTGGACATGCGCCACCCATGACGCCCAGAGAGTTGGGGCTCCCAGAAGCAGAGCCATTTGTCAGGCCGTCACCTTTCTCCGTTGTCTCGTACTTTGATTCACGGTGTTGTCAGTCTGGTTGTGACTTCCGTGTCCTTGCCCCGCAGCAATGTCCGCCCATCCCCTCCTTGCTTCTCATCTTCAGATCTTCCCAACCTCTGGCGATAGCGTCTGGCATCTGGAAGGCATCACCAGAAAACGTAGAACGGTGTTCGTCAAAAATACATTTTTCAGATCCTCACACGGCACCATGCTGGACATCAGACTGGCCTCGGCTGATCTACTAGCAACGGCGTTGAAGCTGAAGCCAGCGTCTACTAAGTAGTACTCGAAATGTTTTGGCTGCGCTTTCCTACAGGCAGTGAGGAAGTTGCAGAGCGTCCCGTGCAGTCTTCAGCAGAAGATTATATGAAGTAGACAGCCCTGTTGCAGGCCGAGTGGAAGAGGAAGGTAGGGAATGGGTCATGCATTCAGCGTCATGCGACGTGGATTCACTGCAAGAGCTTTCAAGCTGCAGGTGAAGGAGGAAAAGCGAGAGAAGCGCAAAGAGAAGGTTCCAAAGGCTGGCAAGCACCTCTCCGCTGTCTAAGGTCCGTTTGCGCAAGAAGAGGAATCGGATGATGAGTGTAATGTTGGGCAGATAGCGGGGAGGGAGGTTGCACAGCTTACTAGCTCAGTGGCAAGACGTCATCCAAGCGTGCTGCATTTTTGACTCAAAGTGCCGCAAACATCATGACATGATGCACACCTCAAGTGCTCGAAGCGTGGTGGGCTTTTCCAATACAAGCAGCTCTTCCGTGGAGACATCTTCGTGGTGCAGATTAAAGTTAGGTTAAACGATGGACTTGACCAACTTCGGTCGGTGCATTTTCAATCGCCAGCAGATGCTCCTGTGTTCAAATAATGCCTGAAAAGGGATGTCTCAGTTCGTGGACATCAGCAAATTGCACCTATGTGCCCACGGGTTCTCGCACGGCAGTTTCGTGCAGTTCAGTTCGAAGGCGTGCCAGCAAAGAGCTGCGCTTCGTTGGCCATCCCGTCCCCACCTCTCACCAGCGACAGAACGAAATTATGTCGAGCAAGTGCGAATTTCGCGGACTCTTGGACGTGATAGCTAGCGCCCTCGTTGCCTCAAAGCGCAGGCGCTAAAAAAGAAGTTTCGCAAGCAGGCCGTGTATGCCTTATTCTGATGCACATGTCTGGACACATGTAGGGTATTGGCCCCACTACTGAGGCCCAGGGACGCTGACAAGTCTTTGCAGGTGAGTTTGCTAGCGATTCCTTGCACGACGTCAAAGGTTAGTGGCATTCTCTGCATAGTTATGGGAGCGGTGTCAGCAGTGCAGCTGGCCATGTACAAAGTGTCTTGCTTCGCCTGCTGAATTTGAGCTGTACAGAATAGGATCCAAGGGCAGATGAGTGGCATGCAATTCCCTAAGGTGCATGGACTCTGTGCCAAGTATGGCCCCACCCTCTTCTGCCTTTGCTGCTCAAATGTTTGCCTCGGCACTTGCTCCACCGTCTCCCCGCGGCGTGTTCATACAGCTAAGACCGCAGCCAACTGGAACAACTGCTGAAATGGATGTGCGAGAACAAAGGAACAGATGCTGTGCGCCCAAAAGGGGGCACCGTTCAAGGTGAAGCACCAGAGCTGGGCTGATGACCGGCGATCAGGGAGATTGCATGCGTTTTGTTCTTCGCGTTGCCCATTGCCAGCAAAGGGTAACACTTACCAATCGGTTCTCAAGCTTCTCTGCAGCTTTAGAGGTCAGCATGTCTCAGTCGAAAAAAAGTTGAGAAAACAGGAGCAGCAGCTGCTTGCCGGTTGCCTAGTAGGCCCCATTCTACTCATTGCAATGCGAAAGCATGACGCCACGTGATCTCAGGAGCGCCGGGCCTACTAATTGTCACCTTCCAAGCCGAGTAGTGGTCGGTACGTCGTCTCAACCAGATGCCGCCTCAGAAGCACATAAACTGCGCCACGAGCCTTGTCGAATTTTCCAGGTCTCCGTGCACACATGTAGCAGAAGGGTTCTGACTTTCGGTGTGGGGGTTCGTCGGTAACCAGTGGACACCAGCGACGTGAATTGGTGACCGCAAGCGTTCGAAGCAGCATTCGCCAATGTTTGGTACGAGTGTCCCAGCCCTTACCCACGGGGCACTGAGCCCTTGTGAGCCCTGTAAACGAAATCAGTGTGCTCACAGCCAGTCTGAAGACCCACTGCAGCTGATGAATTATGCGCAAGGAATGCCAACCGCACGAGAGTAGTCTCGCAGGTGTTTGAGGATCAGTTTGTATGTATTCTTATCAAATATGCATCATATCTTCATCATTACTTCATCGCCCTTTAGCTTATTGTTTCTAGTCATGGCGTTAATCATGTTAGTGCCGTAAGAAGGAGGCCCAGCGTCAATATTGAAACGACCTGTTGAGAGGCCTTGTTCTTAGCATAGCTATTCATTCTGGCTTGATTCCGCCACCCCTCCATAATCGTGATGCATTGCCCCTGCTTGTATGACGAATCTCGGTTTGAAGGTAGGATTTTGGAGCCTGCGGGCCACGTTGTTTGGTAGCCATTTGTAAATGAACGAGCACCACATCGAATAGCGCTGGAAGCTCAATCAAAACACAAAGCCTTGCAAACCCGCAGGAACCAGCTCCGACGCTTTCAACAAAGCCAAACGGCAACATGCTCCCTTTTCTGTTACGTGGAAGCTGAGGGGATGAGGCCGTGAGGCCGTGAGGCCTCGCGGCCGCGCCATGCTGCGGCCACAGCGATCCTTGCGGGCCGGCCGCCGCTTCAACCGCTCCAGCAACCTGACAGATTGATGGAATCCGTAAGTGCTACCGGTACCACAGGCTCTTGGCTCATCTGCACAGTGATGTCTTTGCAGTGCCTGCCTTCTGAATGGGATCGCCAGGGGCTACAAAGAAGAGCCGTAAGAGTGAAGGGATGCTCTCGTACATGCATGCCCAACCAGCAACTGTTTGCTTTATGGAAGAATGTGAGGCCTGGTTGTCGCCGTGGCGACGTTGGCTGCGCTGGGGTCTATTCTCCATCTTAATGCAGCTCTTTGTCAAGGCTGGGCCTTTGCCCCAACCACCGGTGTGCCTCGCAAACTTTGATGTCAAATTGCTGCTCACAGTGCAGCCCACAGCGTCTAGCATGCATTTGCTGTGCAATCCTTTGAAGAAGTCATTCATTGCGAACGAGTGCCACCTTGCAAACGCTGGATGAAGCCCCCACGGCCATGGCACACCATTTCTCCTGCTCTTTGCAATTGCATCCATGCTGGTGCTACCTGCATTCGGGCTCTTGTGTCCGTCATGACATTCATTCCTCGCACATCTAATATTTGCCCTGACTTTTCTTGCGGCTGTGATTGTTGTGGCAATTGCCGCTGTTGCAGCGGTAGCGTCCCTCTCGAGGCCAGAGGGCACTTGGTTCTCGAATATGCATGATGAGGCCTCACTGTTTGAGTGCCGAAATGATGCCATCACGATCCATCACGTTTTGCTTTGCCAGCGTTGTTCAACGATGGAGGGCTCATGCTGGCGGCGATGCCCTGGGAGGCGCGCTGTCCGGCCTCAGGCGCTGTGCCTTTCTGATTGGAAAAGCTGGTCTTCAGTGGTGGTTCGTGCACAGGGGACTGCTCCTTTGCTAGGCGGAACTTCTTTCACGTATCCGATGAGCTGGAGGACCGGATAAACTCTCTGCTATTTTCTTCTCCTTGCAAGCGGGGGCTGCGCAGCAGATCCAGGAGCCTTTTAAACCACTTGTGGAGCCTGGAGCCAAACTTGTCTCCATTTTTGCCAGAACCAGTCAGTTGCTGAGTGGATTGGTTGTTGTGAGGCGCCTAAATGATAGAATGATGCTCATCGAGGATGGATTGGAGAGTGCCCAAGACAAGGCTTGTGTTCCTGTCTTGTGAGTAATTTGCGTGCAACAGGCAGCAGCTGCCTGGACATCAGTACAACTTGTTTCTGAATCCCCTGCAGGTGGACCTCGTCTCGCACTCCCCGGCTGCTCCAGCACTTTGGATTGTGCTGATTGCCTTGATCTTCGCCTGTCTCATCCTGGCTTTCATTGGCATCTATTGCATCTTTACGCTCCGACTGTCATCAAGGCCGGAGACAGCAGGACGCAGTTTTGCCTACAGACCGCTATCTGGCGTTCCTTGATGAGGCCTGTCAAGGAGGTGAAGCGGCCCGCTTTGCGCGCAGTGCTTCATGCCTTAGCCATGGATTCTCCTGCCCCGGATAGAACCTTGGATGCTGAGGCCGGGTTCCACTTCCGCATCATCCCACATTCCTGCTAATGCTTAAGGATAGAGATGCATGTTTACAGTCCACGGGATAGTGGGCTGAGGCCTGCTTAGTGACGCTTAGAGTCTTTGGTCTCGAGGTGATGCGGAGGACTTTGGGAATCCTGCGACGAATTGCGCCCCCCGTGAGTTTGAGCGAGGGCCTTGTTGCTGCTATGCAACGTGAGCAAGAGCAGCGGGCTGCTGCCCTTCACGGGTCGCTGGGCTGACATTGTGTTACACAAACCACACCGTGGCTGGGACGCATGAAACTGCATGCCCTCAAGGTATTCGAGAGTGCATTTCAACCACCGGCGAGACTTCGATGGACCGTGGGATGTTGAAGCGTCAACAACTGGGCCTGCAGTGGAGGTGTCAATTGCGCTTGAGGCTGGCCACGAGAAGTATGAGAAGTAAGCTAACATCAGCTCGTGTTTGTCCAATCTAGAATCTCGGTCATAATTCGTTGCATCTCGTTGCTGGCCATATGCCGCCATGCTCTATGTGCGCCGCATGATGCTGCATATCGCTGCATGCTTCTTGCTCTTTGGGGTTCTTGAATTCTCGGGCAGGCAATGGATGTCCGGATACGGCAAAGGATGCTCAACCTGTCAACTTCACAGCTACCGCGGAGCTCTGACTTTGCAGTGCACCTGCTGGAAGAACTGACGCAGGCACTTCTGAGCGCAAACTAGAGCAAGACATAGCAAGACGGTACTGGCGGTTGACATTTCGTGCAGGCGCCGAACAGGCCGATGCCAGAGGTTGCTGAAAGCGCAGGGGAAATGCTGTTGCAGGTGCCAGCAGCGGGCCTGAATTCCAACCGTTGGAGTTACGTCCCGGCGAGGCGTTCACATCGCCAGAAGATCATCGTGCCTTGATCATTGCTCTGAATATTGCAGCGCGCGCTTTGCCTGGAAACCGCTGGCGTTTCAAGGCAAGCTTGTCCCGGGCCCGTTTTCCTATGCGTGTATGTTGGACATCAGGAGGCAAGCCTCTGCAGCCTCATGCGCTTGGGTGCTGATTCCCGTGCCATTGTTGCCGCCCAACGGTGAATGAAGACAGTCTGCTAAGGGTACTCGTAAGTTCAAAAGACAGAGCTCTTCGTGTGTTGAACTGAGGCATTGCTTCTGCACGATCTAGACGAATGCCTTGGACAGTCCTGGGCAGCCGTCTCTAAGGCGACGTGTCACGGATAAGAACGCTCAACATCCCTCTCCTGGACCAGGTCTTTGCCGACTGCCCCGAGCTAGGCGAAGAGGTTGTCAACCTCATAGATGAGAAGAAGAGGCCGATGCAAGCGATTTTCTCGTAGCGGGAACAGATGCAGAGGTCTTGCCAAGTGCCTCCAGACTTGATGCAGGCTGGAGCAGCTGGCCTTGCTTCTCTACCTACGCGCGCTCTCTGAGGAGACCAAAGCCAGTGAGTAATCGTGCCAAATCTGCGGTGGAAGTGAGGGCTTGGACCAAGAAACGGTGTTGCTGCATTTGTATCCCACCTTGCTGCCATGGCAAGCGCATGTTACACAAGGCAGATAGCGCTCTCGGCCAGGACAGTGCAACTCAATGTCACGGGCAGGTGGGCGCTCAACGGCTTTACAGAATTCTAGAGAAGTCTAGAGATGCTTCAACGAGGAGAGATTTCTGGCTTCTCAGGTGCGCCTGGCTGCGTCGCAGCTGACAAGGCTCCTGTATCTCCGTGGGTCAAAAGTTGGACTCCAAGACGGCTGTTCTCGTCTTGACTCATTGTCCGTTGAAGACCCATGTATTCCTGAGGACTTTCGCGCGGCTATGATCGAGATTGCAGAGGCGATGGGAGCAATGTTGTGAGCCCTCAGCCTGGTTGCGACAAGCACGACCAGCTTGGCAGCTGTGAGGTGGAACAGATCCTACGCAACCTCTCCACTGCTTTGGCAAGCAGGTTTGGCCTGCCAGATGAAGGACGAGCTCTGGCTCGTTGCGTCTCTTGGCTGATAGGCTTTGGCGTGTGGCAAAAACCGGCTCTTCCAGTTTGCGGGATTTCTGGTAGCTGCTTGACGTTGGGGTGTTGGAAACGAGTCTGAGACAGCGTAATACATGTAAGTGTAAGTCTACAGGCAACTGGGGGAGGCCTTCCCCGTGCAAGTATTTGTTGCCTTTCTGAGGCTATAAAGGTCATAGTCACACAGTTACACTCTGGTGCAGGCCGCTGCAAGGCTTAAGTTTCCCCTAGCAAGACGCTTCATCTAAGCTCTGTATCCGGACATTTCCGGATACTGTGTGATGCAACAAGGTTGTTGGGAGTTATTGCTAAACTGGATTCCCGAGCCTAATTTGAGGCTTTGGACCTGCACGTCCCTTTGGCCCATGGCCTTGGCTTTGATGCGCTGGCTGGGGGCTCAAACACACCCGTCAACACAGCAGCTGCTTTGATGCCTTTGCTGGCTGCAGGTTCACAATGGTTTTCCTGTCAACGAGCGGATTACCCCGTCGCTTGAGAATCGCGCGCTGCGCTTGTATTTTCCGGAGGAGTACAGCATGATTGAGGCGCGGACGTGTCTACCAGCTGATCTGCAAAGTTCACGCCAACTTTGCCCATCAAACGATTGGGGCTTGGGGGTCATGAGATGTTACCAGGTGCATGTCTCGATTCTCTTTTCGACTGAGAGTTGCACTTCATCCCATAGAGGAGTAACCACAGTCAAAGGAAGCTACGGAACATAGTCTCATGGCAGTACCACAGCATGACCATTGCCAGGCAGGTGGAAGCAGGCAAAGAGCCGGACAGTGAATTTGAGTGAGAAGCTCATTTTGACTTGGGAGGCGTGGATGCGCGAAGAAGATGAATTGCTCAATCGCACACTTCAGAGATGCCTCCGAGAAGTTCGGAGAGCACTCGATGCGGATCCTGATGTTGGCGCGCTGGCTACCTGCAAGGCAGGGCATGTACTCTACATCCCTGAACGCTCTGACGTAAACGCGGCCATGGTGCATTGGATTCAGGTCTGCTGTACCGGTGTATGCACTTCTATTCTGTTAACCTTCAGCAGGATACTACCGTAGTAAGTGGGTTGCAAAATAACCCCAGTATTAGATTGAGGTAAGGATAGGCCCGCAATTGCATCACCATCTTCATTTCTTGGAAAAACGATAAGGAGGGAAGAACAAACGATAAAATATAAGGAAGCACATCTCAATCTTACCCCGTCATAACCTCAAGCCCCAGAGCCTACACCGCAACGTCCCTGAGCTGGGCCAGAATTTGTGAAACACGTGATGTCCAAAACGATAGTAAAACACTAATCAAAATGATAATGTTGATTTCCCGCAAAAAGGATTTGCCAGCCGCGGTAGTTCCTGCCAAAGTTCTCACTGCCACCGCAAGCGAAGGGCTGAGGATCCAGAGGAACAGTCGCAGAGGCGATCTCTGCAGTAGAACGAAGATCTGTTCTGGCAAAGCCTCAATAAGCTTATCTCCACAGTGTTGACCCTAAACCTTATGCTAAGCCCAAAGCCCAGATACCTATCGGCGTGCAGCGCCAGCACCATGACATCTCCAGTACTGACATATACTAGAATGATGTAGTAGTGCCGAAACACTGTAAAAGCATAAAGAGGAGAATAAACCGATAATGTTGTGCAGGGATAAGAGATTTACCTAGGGGTTATTTGGCAACCCCAAGTAGTAGCCGCGCTTTAATATGGCTGTGTAATGAACAGCTGTGCGATGCAGGTCAGAGGCCGAGTGAAAAGTGTTTACAGCATCGTGAAGAAGCTTCTACGGCAGCGCGGTGTTTCGCGCGAAGATCTCAAAGCTCAAGCCATCAAGGCCAGACCAAAGGTTTGCTTTCCAGTTCTGCCGTTTGGGACAAGGAGCATGCACAGCCACTAGTTGCACCAGCTGTCACTAATTGGCGCGTATTGCTCGGACCTCTAGCCTTGGTTCAACTTGATCTGAGCTGTTTTGCGCTCTTTGTATTTCTTTGTTCATGGCTGCTCCCGGGCAAATCTCAAAACTAGTAACTTTATCCACGATTTTGGGGCAGAGTGCTTGGCGGCATGCCAACGAACCAAGCCACGGCAAATTACATGGAGATCAGGGCAGCCGGTTGCAGATCGGCTTGGCTGCGCTACGGCCACGGGAGCTTTCACGCATGGGCCAACCTGCACAGCCTACTCTTGAATCTGTCTGTCACCGTCAATACCAGTTCCGGCTGGCTGGCAAGAGACTCTGGACAAATATGCCAAACCAACTCAAGGTCTCTGCTCAGCATCAAGGCAGACATGACATGGACCATTAGGAAAGCAGCCCCTAAAGCACGCCAAGCATGTGAAGGGAACGGGTCAGTTGCTGCCTGCAGTGACTACAGATGTGGTATGATGCGCATTCACAATCGGACAGGATTTGCTTGCTGTCGAAGTGGTCGTGGACCCCGATCCATTCGCAGAGGCACATGCCGTGTGATGGGCATCGGCATGACTTCGGGGCTCTGAGCGAATGCCCCTCTCAAAGGTGCCCAAGAATCCCGAGTGGCTGGCAGAAGAGTGGCGAGAGAGAGCCGCCTGCTTCGCGGTTCTTGATGCGCTGCAGCGCTACGCGAAGACAACGAAGGGATGGTCTGTTCTGCCTGGGTCTACCAAGGCAAGGCACAACCACACTTCTGCACAGAACCAGAGCATTCAATCACATTATGATTATGGCGCACATGTTTCAGAGCAAGCTTGCGTCTGATCTCAGTGATCATCAGCCGGCAGCATGGCGTCGCCGGTGAGGACTACATCACCAAATCCAAGAAGAGTGGCTACCGGGCTCTTCACATAACACTGTGCACCAACGCTCTAAGCTTATGGCTAATGTGTCAGTTTGTGCAGATTCAGACAGATGCAAGACGACATACTTAGATATTAAGGTCACAACGCAGATGCCGAAGGCATCGAGCCGGGCCATCGCCCAGCTGCGAACCGTTGATACGATGCCTTGCAAGCTCGAGGCGGCCCGCAGCCGAACGTATCGGAACGGTATCAACTTCAGTCTGTCAGAGCTTCCTGCGCGCATATGAGAGCAGGTGCACGTTTTCTCTGGCTCCATGAAGCAGAAGGAGCGCAAGGGGCTAGCATCACATCACCTCTACAAGGCAGGAAATTACACAGTCCGAGGTTTGCAGAAGCCAGATTCACATGCAGGCTTTCGAGTTGGGACCCGATGAGATCTTTGCTTCGCTGGGGGGACGGGCAGCCCGTTCCTTGTAGTCCTTGAATGCCCAGTCAGGTTCCCGAAGTCGGACTCGTAATTTTCTCAGGCAGATTCCATAGCTCCTTCCGAGCTTCGGCGGGCCGTCTTCCCCCTGGAGCGCTTGCATCTTTTCGGCGAGGCTAGATTCGCTAATATTCCCTAAGAATACTCAAGCAATCCTGCCACGAACATCCACGGGCATCCCACGCAAAAACACAGCCTGGAGTGCCGCGAACGTTTCAGGCTTTCAGTGCGGACTACATGGACCGCGAATTTGGGGAGCTGTGTTCCAGCTGTGACCGCAGCCAGGTCTCCCTGCCCAATTCATCTGACGTCACATTTGCATGCAGCATTGCATCAAGAGTTGCATAGCAAATATAGCTATGACACAGGCGCAGCTTGAATGCCAGGACGGCCGCCTGACCTTTGTCGATGTGCAGACAGCTCAGCAGCAGGCCTCCAAGCGGCTTGAGGACAGGTCTTTGCTGAACTTCATGCGTTTTTATTGTCTAGACCTGCGGAATCCTTCGGCGGAAGACGACAAGCATGCGAGGACTTCCGTCGAGCTTTGGAACAGCGAAATGCCAACTGGTGGGTACACCTGGCCAGGTATTCTGTTCGATGCCTTGTAGAAGCTTCGCATACGTGATGGCCAGGTGCATGGGGTCCAAACAGTGGACTCATCTGCACCTTTAGGGACGGCCTCCTGGGATTGGGCCAAGCATCCTGGCCTGCAATCTTCTGCGCAGATAGAACTGCTGAGAACAAATGCGGAGTGGTAGAGCCCTGTGAGGCCTGACTGCATGCATCAGTTGCGACCGGTCCGTGAACTGTCAGGTATGCAGCGGAGCTGGATCCACAACAGAAGGTGGGAGACTTTTGAAAGTCTAGCTTGGCTTGCATGATAGCACAGGGCGATGAACACAGGAATACCGTCGTAAGTAATCCCTTCCCCCCAATATTAAACGACGTCCCCCCGCATCATATTAGATAATCCGGGCCCCGAGATCTTGTTTAATATTAGGGGTGGACATTTCCAATGAATTATTGAAGGAATTAGATAGGGCTGCCTTTAAAATCCGCTCCAATTCAATGGGAAAAGATAAATTAATTGAAATAAACTAATGACTTAAGTTGAATAAGTAATTAGATACTTATTGAAATCAATTGATCATTAGTTGAAAATATTGAAAGCTAATTTAGATTCTTTTAAAAACTACTTGAAATCATTTGAAATCTAATTAAAATTCCTTTTAAGCTCAATTGAAATCGAATTAAAATCCACTTAGAATCAACTGAAACTGAATTAGAATTCTATTAAGAACCAATTGAACTCGAATTAGAATCCATTTGAAATCACTTGAAATCTAATTTAATTTCCTCTGAAATTCAATTGAAATCGAATTATAATCCATTTAAAATCAGTTGAAATTTATCTAGAATTCTATTAAAGACCAATTGAGATCGAATTATAACCACATCTAATTCAAATTCCTTTTAAAATCAATTGAAATCTGTTTCAAGCTCCCTTTAAAATCAATTGAAATTTAATTAGAACTCTGTTAAAGTCAATTGAAATTGAGTTAAATGTAATTAACACTCCATCACAAGTTAGCTGAAATCGGAGTAAATTCGAGTTCAAGTCAATGAGAATCTAATTCAATTCCATTTGAAATCATTTGAAGTTTGATTAGAATGCTACCAAAACCAATTGAAATCGCATGAAACTCAAATGAGATTCAAGTAAATACAGCGGCTAAAATAGTAATGAAATCAATCAAAATCCCATTCAGTTCTTGTCTATAAAATTCTTCACTAAAACCATATGAAAAACAGTCAACACCTAGGAAATGAAGGGGATGGCTAGTTCCTTTGTATTTCTTATGCTTCCTCATGACCTCAACACCACCCTAATTCATTATTGGATGGCCCCTTTTAAAAGTTTTCTTCCCCTTTGAAACTAGTCTTCTGGATTTTTAGGCCCCTGAATTTATCGGGTTTTTTTAAATTAGAGAGAAGGGATCGATCACATTCAGTCACAGTGACTTTTTGAAACAGCCAGCAGCAGCCACGTTGTGAGGGAACCAGCAGCAGACACTGCGAATCCCAATTCAGCCCGAATACAAAAATTGCATCAATAACCTTCATGGCGATGCTCGTTGTGGTGTTTAGCGTCGAGTTCTCAAGTTTTGCTGCCTGAGCCAAGCTGTTCCAGCAGCAAGCCAACGCAATGCTCGCACGCTTGCAGGTGTCGATGTTGCACAAGGCATTGGACATGACCAAGGAGGCTCATGCTGGACAGGCCCGCAGTCTTGTGCAAAGCGCATGAGCCTCTCCAGTACGTCTTGCTTCACATGGAAGAGTTCCGCGCAAATAGCAAAACACACCTTCTTTCCGCAACATTCCTCGTTGCAGGAATCATAGCCGCATCTTAGCCATGTTGACCTCCCTTGTTATTCCACATGCCCACGCTTGGTGATGCTCGCATACCCGGAGAAGGAAGTTGAGGAGTCCTGACCTATTCTTCAGTTCCAGTGCATCGCGACCCCAAATTTTCAGCCTCGCCCTGTTGTGGTACATCGTCGCCTTTGTTCAGGCCGCATTAACAGTCAGCACGATTCCTTGTCGGGCCAATCAAAAAAGTGTTCTGAGGGAGATGGCAGCGGAAAATGCCAGAACATACAGTAGTCACGAATTGCCACGAGCGTTTTCAAGACAAGTGGCCAGGGCCCAGGGTCTGGAGATATGCGCAGTTCCAGCCCTGGCGCCGAGAAGCGCAGGCTGAGACACGCAGCCGTGTCCGAAGCGCCTTAGTGCCAGATGGTCATCAAATCCCAGTTGCACGTAAATTTACTCGTGAAGCGGCTCTGCTAAAAGCGATTTGAGCGGAATCGAGCTTGCCTCGCCCAACTGCCATGCTCACCAACCTGGATCCGAAACTTCACCCACAGCCGTTCCGGAATGCAAGAACAGGCGTTCTTGCTTTTGTTTGTATGGCATCTCACTCCTGATAGCATCCAAGTGCATCATACTCGTAGAATTCGACAGATTTGCTTTTGTTATGCAATCCTGACAGGTCAGAAAATCAGGTGATCCATACTGGACGCATCCGCTAGCTGTCGCTGATATTCTCGCCGGAGCCTCAAGAATCCACCTCTTCCTAACATCCCGGCTTGTGCAAGCTAATTAAGTCAGTTGACATGTCTGATGCAATACATGCTACATGGTAGTTAATTCTCATGTTTGCTCCTGAGCTTGGCGAACACAAACACGCATTTGAAAAAACAATCTAAAGCCAGGAGCTTCGTTCCATACCCATTCCAGACCACACACACGCACATTCACGTGAGGAGGTTTTGTTTATGTTTCGGCTAGTTTTCGGCCAATGTGTCGGCAACACAAAACTTGAGAACAACCTCAAACATGTTCGCCGGACTGTGGCCGCGAAAGGACCGGGAAGGTTCGTGGAAAGGGAGGGCTTCGCGGAAGGGTCGCGGAAGGTTTCATGAGTAGCAGATACTTTGTGAAAGCGAATAGATTCGTGGATGTTCGCGGAAGCAACAATTTGCAGCATATCAAAACTTGAGGATGCTGTGGCCTAAGTATAAAAACCACCGCTCATTTGTCTGTGAACTCAACAATTACTGGGCAGCCATTTCGCGGCACGGGCCTGTAACCGAATTCCCAAGCTTGCAACAAACAGCCGCCTTTTGCGAGAAAGTTTTTTCTTGGGATGCATGCATTTGTCAAGCATTCGCGACAAAGGTTTGTAACAGCAGGCCCTGGCGTAGATGTCTGTCACACGTGGTAGAAGTTCCGTGGAAGGGGGCCCGGGACAAAACGGGACTTTGATCCACAACCAGTGGTGAGCTCTATGTGGCAACCACTCATCCCTTAAAGCCTGCAGCCAGCTAACAGCAGATGCGTGAGAAGAGTAGGAGGGCAGATACGGGAATGGACCACTGAAATTTTGAATCATGCTTTTCACTGCTGACTGTCAATGTGAAATTGCCAGACTTGTACAAGATCCAGTTTTGGCGTAATTCGGTTCACTGTTTCTTTCCGAACGAGTCACTAGCTGATTGACCGTTGGTTATGACACTGCCATTCTCGTACACATTGCGGGCCTTTTTGATTAAATCCTTGTATTCCAGACAATCCGGATTCAGCAAACCTGATGATGCGGAGTCCCGAAGGCCCCCCCTGTTCCATACAAGTCCCAACTATGTTTGTCTATGCCAGCAGGTAGCTTTATAAGGCAGACAATTTTGAGTTTCTCATGACAGGCGCGTGCGTTGCTCCCTCCTGACTCTACACCACCTGAGCCTCGATGGCAGTTGGATGGCCCAGCTGCGCTGGAGCAGGACCGGCCCAGCACTGCAGCATTAACAAAACGGCTTCTAGGACTTTTGCAGGTGTTTCTGGTGCGGTGAGTGCACTGTCAGGATGCTCAGAAACTGTGGGCTCGGGTGGCAGACGGCCCAGATGACATTTTCGCAATGTGCCTGGACCGTCCATTGTTCATGAAACTGTCAGACATGGCATGACATGGCTACTTGTGACGAGAAGGGGGATAAGGGGGTCATGCCTGAGCCTGTGTGAATGCAGGTACACAGCAGCCCTGCTGCACGACACCGTCGAGGCAGGTTACAGTTACGAAGCTGATTCGAAAAATCAAGCACAACACTCGAGCGACGCTTAACTTGCATCAGCTTTTGCAGGACACCAGTGTCACATTGGAACAGATAGAGGCCAGAAACTGACGATGTCTGACGATGATGATGTTGTCGGGCAGTGTGCAAGCTGGGCCACGTTAACAAAAGTTGTGTTCTGGTCGAGCGTTTCCTGTCAGCTAATTCCGGTCGAGTGTTTCCTCTTCAATGTGAAAGAAAAGGCCGCGCCATCCAAAGTGACTTTGCAGGGTGCCTTCGGACCTGTTGTGGCTTCACTGGTGGACGGCGTGACCAAGGCCTCTGAATCTTGGTAACCATCGCATACGCTGCGGACGAGCGTGGCTTTAAAGACCTGACGTGCCAGGCATCTCAAGCATCTTGTACAAAGTCAAGAGTGTCCCGTTCGGCACAGGACCTGCGTAAGGTGCGCGTGGGAGTTGAGTTTCAAGTCCTTGCAAAGCGCCCGCCAGCAGAAAGCATTCGGATTTTGCTTGTCAGAATTTGGGGCTGCAGACGCAGGTGCTGACGCGTGCTGCTCAAGATGTTCGAGTCCTGGTCATCAAGTTTGCTGATCGCTTGCACAATATGCGCACGCTGGAGCCCCGCCAAGTGTCAGATACTTGCAAACTTGCAGCAATTTGGACCTGCAAGCCGACTCAGCTGGTGGCCTGCGTCACGCACCGAGTTTTCTTAGATGATGCCGACATAGCGGCACGGTAGGCGCTCCGAGTGGAGCTCAGGCACAGCACTGTGAAGGTTGTTAAGAGTGAGTACTCATCTTTTTCTTACTTGTTGTACTGATTCTTGTTCACTGCTTGCTTGACTGTGGTGGCTGCAAGGAGCACATGCCAGCTTCGAAGCAGCGCAGAATTGTCAGAGTCTGAGGCACCGGTGAGATAGCCAGGATATGCCAGCATCTTTTTCAAAAGGTCGACGTTATCCAGGTACATGTTACACTGTTACACGCCAGCTAACTATGCTGGAAGCAAGGCTGAAGAGACACGGGCCGTGTACGTTCCTCTTGCAGAGAGATTGGGCGTTCACATTTGGAAGACGGAGTTTGAGGACCCGTTTTCTATAGAAAGTTATGGTCCAGACAAGATGAAGGCTGCTAGCAGCTCTAAGCTGGCGACGGCCGTGCACTCCCCCGGGTGTGCTGATTACATGCCCTTACTCTGTAAATTAAGCTGGATTGGGCCCCCTGAGATTTTCGGTCAGCTGCAGTCCAGGGGTTCACGTTGTAGTCTATCTCGGGGCTGTTGGAGAAGATTACTGAACGACTAGGTGACATGTAAGCAGCTGCTGTGCGCATGCAATAAATCTGCGACATTGATTGTTGGGGCCGCCTTTAATCTTGGGGGTCCCTCTCTAGCAATAGGGCCCCAGAAAAGCAGAAGATGTGGATCCTCAAAAGGGCCGCTCAGCCTTCAGTGGTTTTGAGGGCCCTACGGATTTGTTAAAAGTGGCTGATGTCAATTCTGTTTGGATTGCAAAGTCAACATACGTTATAGAGGGCCTTAGCCCACAAAGAACAACATGGAGGGCCTCTTCACCAAAGGATGTCCAACAGTATCTGCAGTGACACAGCAAGTGAGAGGGAAACAGGGGCATGTTTTCCAGTTTGGCACACACCACCGCGTTAAAAAAAATCGGCATCGGAAGCGGTTCGTATTCGAAGTCCCTTGTACCTACTGCGTAGTCAGAACTGCTGTTATAGAGTTGCTCCACTTGGAAGTCGGGCTGCAACATCAACAATACTCAACAATCGCATTGCAAAGTTTTGAGCCACGGACACGAAGGGATCCCACATGCCGTTTTCAATGACTCTGTTAGTCAGGAGTAATAAATGTGCTACTTTTGTAGTTCCACCGGAGACCCAAAGGCTCAGCGTTGGGAGTCTATGGGGAAAAGGGGTTGCTCCTGCGGTGCCTAGTTGGATAAGAACTTTTTGAAAGGGAGCAGTATGCCCCAATGAGCCCCATGCAAAGATGAGGTACTGTGAAGTCCAATCAGGAGTCAGGCTTGGCGGGTTGCTCGGCGTTTTGGTGCATATGTACAAAATGCCTTTAGGGCAAGAAACATCGCTCATTGCTGGGCAATCCAAGCCTAAACTCTCCTTTTGTTGTGGGGGCATTTGTGACAAGGTCAGATTTTTTGTTGGCGGGGGGCGTGGGATGGCACGAGGGTGGGGCTTCTTGCAGGGTAGGACAGGGAAAGTCGACCAGATCCTGGTCCGAATGTTCCAGACGCCGGTTGGCCGGAGGCGGAGGCAAATGATGGCCCGACTGGACGAACTGCTGTACGTTGTGGCCTCGAAGATTCTGATCGGTTAGTTTCCATTCGCTTGCTGTTGCCTACTGCAACTTGCCATGCATGGTCAAGTCCCAGGTGAGTGGGTAACATTCGGCATCATGTGGCATGGCCAGCTGCCATGAAGTTGCATACACTTTCACCAATGAGCCAGAGAACGTATCGTCATGTGCATGCCCCGATGCGATCGCAACTCTTTGAATTGGGTAGCCGGCTTTCCATGTCCTGAGTGTCCTTTGTTTGCGCATCCATGGGTTCAAGGAGCTCTGCTGCCGCTATCTAAACGGCTGTGCATACGAGGCAAGGCTTGAAGCATCCTTATTCTACATTACCACACCCAGACTGCATTTATTGTGTCTTTATGCTCGAGCCTTCTTTGTAGGAAGTCTTGGAGCGCAATCGACGATCGCAGGCCCGTACCGGTTCTTCCTGACATGGTATGGTCTGGTTGGCGAAAGAAATCATGGGGGTGCGTGTTTCTATGACTTACACTTGTCTCGCAGGTTGCTAGGCAGCGCCATCGTCGGTACATACAGCAGTACATTCGGACGATGATGGTGCCAGCCTCAAAACGACTGTCCAGTGGCATCTTTTTGCTTCGAAGGAGAAAGCCAATCTCGCTGAGGTGGAGATGACCTCCGACTCGATTCTAGAAATCTCCGTGCGTGAGGCCCTAAACCCTAATTCTAGGCAGAATCGTGGGTTTGCTGAAATCCTTTTTGCCTTTTTTTGAGGAGCCACCTCACACACAGCTGCGGCGGTGGGCAGATCGTCCAGAAACTGACACTCCACAGCCAATCCCACGGGTGCGAATTGTAACAAAGGCGCCCCTCTCCGATGGACTTCTTGCACCAGCACATGGTATGCCGCAGGACCGTGACGCCTGCTGGGCGTGTCTAGGACGAATCCACTCCATCTTGCCGCCAATGTCTTCGTCTTACCTAGACCTAGACGGCATCGGCCAGGTTCCTTAGTTGATTCCCTTAGCAATGAGGCCCGGAAGACTGCGAGACTACATATCCTCGCCAAAAGTTCGGGGCTCATCGTCACAACAACTGTGGAAGAGTGCTAGATTGCCAGATTGCAAGATGTTGCAAGGTGAGCACCTCTCAGCTAAGGAGAACCTTTACATGTGCCTGCACACAACCGTGTTGATGGATGGTACGGCAGTGGAGGCAAGTCAGATGTGTGCAAATCGATTTGAAGGAAGTGTAAAGCGTCCAAGGTCTACATCCTGAGCTTGGAGATGGAGTGGGTCGCGGAGTTTGGAGTTGGTGCCTTCTGGCGCCATAATGAGGCTTGAAGTGGGGTGGAGACCTCACATGACCTTGGACGTGCGAGTGTGACAGGACCTGCAGAGAAGTGAAGCTGGAAGAGGCTTTCTGGCGGCGTTGCACTCCACGTGGATTTTGCAGGCATTCACACTGCGCACTTGTCTGGATCCCTGTTGAAGCACTGAATCACTCGTAGCTCTCTGCAGGCCAACCAGTCTCTCACGCACAGCTTGCATTCTCTGGAGGCGCGCAAAATCTGAATTCAGGTGCTGCAAGATTTGCTGAAAAGGCCATGATGGCATTCTTAAGGGTGGTTTGGCAGGATGCGCTCTGAGGCAGTGCTGTGGGCCATACACTCACAACTGTACTGAACTTGTGGCAAGTCAACCCATCCGCGAACCGCATGCATGGCCGTGGGGATGCAAAGTTGAATCTTCGCAAGAGTCGCTCCTTAAGTCACGTTAGCTGCGTGCTCTAGCAAGCTTTCGCTGACATCTCGTGCACTCAATCCACTCGACCAAATCACAAGCTGCATCAATTACTGTAAGAACCTGGGAGGTACATAGACTGCACGGGGCGCTTGACAACTAATGCCCACCAAGTGGTCAATAGGTCGGGAGAAACAAGCATGAAAGCGATGATGCACTCATGAGCCGTCTTGGGGCCAGCGGCAGTGACTGAACCAAACCCGGAATTGCACAAACCTAAATGATTCAAACAAACCGTTGCTTCATAAAGGAAAATGTTTTGAGCATCTTTAAACTTCCAAGAATAATACATGGAAGGCAACTTCGGCGGCCTTCTACTTGGTAGCAAGACTATTCCCAAAGATGGTGGGTCTGGCAGGTGTCGATGGAGCCGTCATCTTTGCCGGCATCCTCAAATTCGAGCTACAGGGAGCCACCGCAGCCTCAACCACTCCAAAGTTCCATGGCTCCAGCAAGTTGGAGCCTACAAGATTCTCTCAACTCCCGTCGAAATGGCTCAAGCTCTTCACGCTTCGTGGACAGCTTGAGCTCACCTGGGCCAAAGAGCTCTGTCAGCCCACTGAATGATTCCTCCCAGCGATTCGACCTGGAAAGTGAGCTCGATGAAGAAAGCTCTCAGGCACGGTTGCAAGCTGGGGATGGCTGGGGTGCTGATTGGTGCTTTGAGGCTGATGATCCAGGAGCCTCCGCGGAGCAAGAAGATGGTTTGCACGCACATGCGTTTGATCAACTTCGTAGATGCATCTTGAGCGAAAGCTTAACAGGTACGCTGTGCAGCCACTGTTAGCCCGGCATGGTTGAAAGAAGTGTGCTGATGGTGCTTTGTGTTGCACTGCTCAGCATTTGCCAGACTGCAACGTATCTCCAAAGTAGCTTCTGACTTTGCCGGCGACACAGGCGTGCATAGCTCCCTGCAGCCTTAAAGCATCTTAATAGGTAAATTGCTTGTCGTGTGTTTGAAGGTGCTTGATCCATCTCGATCAAACTAAGAGTGACGTGCTCTGTTCAGGAAGTAAGGAGCGCGATGAGGGTGAGGCCGCTCCACTTCCAATAGCATCAAATCGCCTTGCACAGTGTGCATTTGTTGTTGAATTGTGTAATTTTTGTGTTTTGGAAAAAGTTTCAGCGGTCAGCTGATTCGCTAGGGCTGCATAGGCTACTTGGGAATGAGGACAACGCTGGCATCCGAGCCCCTGCCAGGATTGAAGCCCGAAAGCCTTTCAGTTTCATGTGCTTCGGCAGTCATGGACTGGCCGATTGCGTGAGGTAAGAGTGATTTGGAGCTGATCTGACTGGTGGGTTGATGGGTGGACGTGGCCGGCATGTTAGCCTCCGCTTCGGCAGCATTGCGAAACAGAGAAACGGGAGCCAAGACGGCAAGTGTGGACTGGCGACTGGCGACCTTTTTTTGGGGGTGGGTCCAGGGGAGGAAAGGGGAAGCCTGGCTTGGGGGGATTGTCTCGGCAATTGCTTGCTCCTTTTGCATTTCGTTCCGAGTGTGAACCAGCCTGCACTGTCGTGCGATGTCGTGCGCTGCTGGCTTTGGCAGGTGAAGCCGCCAAATCAGGTAGTAGTCATAATGTGATTTCTCATTCTGGAAGTCCAGCATTTCTTCAACCATTTACAAGACGTTTGTGTTGGTCTTCGAGAGTGCTTCTGGTAGGATAGCGGCGAGCTGCTCGCAGAGCTGCATCGTGCCTACAGTGAGGCCTTCTTGAGCCTTTTGCGCACGTCGGCCAACATGCCGAGCATTATAATTAGACCTCGCGCAATTATGGGTCTGCTCGGATGGCAGGCTCTGCGCGAGAAAGTAGCTGTGTTTACTCCAACAGGCGTGTGGCCCTTGCCAAGCAGTCCTGAATCCTACACAAAATTACGTCTGCATGCTGTGTATGAGCAGGGCGTGTGCTTTACCTTCCTCGTGATGCCACGCCGCTCGACTTTGCTGTGTGGAACCTTGGCGCGAAGAAGGCAAGCTTTTTCGTTGAAAAGTAGCAGATGTTTTGTTATGTTGCGATTGTTGAGAGTAGGGAGGTGTTCCGTTCTTGACAGGGGCTGCGGGCAGAAGCTGCTTTCATCGACAGTAGTGAGGCGACTCTCAACACGAGGCTGCGAGAGGCAGCCGGCTTAGCAGCACCGGTTGCATGGAAGATGCGATATTCAGTCAGCAATGCTACGCCTGCGACAGGGTCAAACGGTTTTGGTCCATTTGCATGATGACGAGAAGCTTCTCCCGCCACTCGAGTGGTCTGGAGTCCATCTCAGGCTGGCTGTCTTGAGTTGACGCACGGATGTAACTTGCTGTCACCATCTTTCTGAAGCATTTTCTTTCACTTCGCACTCCAGGTATCTGCGCACAACCCGTGCTCGAGCGGCGCTGGTAGACATGAGGATCCTTTTGGAACTGATTGGCTTACCTGGTATGATCCAGAAGCCTGCAGCACAAGGATTCTGCCAGTGATGGAAGCATGTCATGCACCAGGACCAAAATGCTGTCAGAGTCGCAGGCGGTGGAAGAAGGACGGGGTCAGCACTTCCGTTCGGGTCAAGTCTTCATGACAGCAAGCGCAAGATGCGCAAGGACGTGAGGCAATCCGTAGAGAGCTTGCTCTCCATAGCCTCGTGCTTAGCCACCCGGGATCCGTCGCTACAATCTTCCTCCTCGGCTTTCTGTGCTTGAATTGCTTCTTATCCTTGCTTGAGCAGTGTGACATCAAATGTCCAGGTCTGGACCTGTCACTTCGGCAACAGCTCGGTGACAAGGTGCTTGCGGCCCTTGGCAGGGTGCTTAACACGTCACCGCAGCTTTGCCTGAAGCTAAGTGTGTGAGGCCGCGGCGCATTGCCTGTCGAGCTAGTGAGTGGTCAGCTGTTGGCTGCCAGGCGATGGCCTCAAACTACTCAAGATTCGGCTCAAGCGTAGACATCCCCAAAAGAAAGCTAAGGCTGCACATGCCGTTAGGTGACGCCAGCTACGAGTGACCTTCGCAGTGCTGCAACCCATTTTGTTTACCATGTCTTGCCTTGAGTCCGTAGCTGAAGCCCAACTCGTCTGCGACGTTTGATTGCACAAGACGGAGACAAGGAGCTTCTGAAAGCTAGTTTCGGTGTAGCCCAACTCCGAACAACGAGACAAAAGTAAGCCTGAATGGAGTCTGAATCGCGCATTCCTCGTACAACCTCGTACACATCCTTTGACCCCGCATAGCTCCATTTTGGCGATGTCACGCATGAAAGGTACACGGGTAACGCTGGTGTGGTTTCGTCTCCTGGAGAGGTGAGGGTAGACGGCAGGTGATTGCAGCAGTGCGACCGCTGCCAGGCCTACAAACAGTGCTTCATGCTGGTGGCAGAGGACTTTTCACGCATCATTACGCAAGTATTACACATCTTGACGCGCTTTGCCTTGGTTTGGAGCTGAGCTGAGAGCGCAGAGATGCGCAGAGGACAAGCCTGGGCTTCTGGTGGACGTGGTGGCCGTCGTGCGCTGGATGCTTAGCCTAGCCTGGCGGCTAGCATTGTTCGGAAGTGCTCCAGTGCTCCCTGCCCCTCAATGGCATCGTAGCAAGGTGACTGCGGCCTTGACTTTCAACGTTTCAGCGCAGAACCCTGTGGCGATGGTGTTGCTCCCAGGTTTAGCAGATGTCGCGGAAGTGCGACTGTAGCACAAGTCGTGCCTGCTTGCTGCGGTCGCTTGAGTTAAGGTTTGTGTGTCATGGCTTGGAACCTAGTATAGACGACGAAACGCCGCAGGGCGAACAAGGAAGCTTTTAAGCATGGATCCATGGATGAAGATAGTGTTCTCAGGTCGCGGCTGTACAAACCGACTGCGCGCTAAGATTCGGATCGCTTATGCACAATCTACGGCCTTGGTCTTAGCTTGGAGAAAGTGGGTCCGGTTCATCAACTGAAGGAGTGTGAAGCATGTGCTGGTATAAGGGGGGGGGGGGTGTCATACAGTACTAGCACACTGCACTAAGATACCGTGCGGAACCTGTGCTGTGCTTGCCTCAGAAGCTGAAGTAGCGGTTCCTTCAGCGGCTACGGAGAGTTTTCACGCGAAGTACCCCACTCTTTTTGCACAGCCCATGGGATTATCAGGCTTCAGCGGTTGCCCACCGAACTGGCAGGGGAAGCCTTGGAGGAGTGGACACTGAAGGCCCGTTTACTATTCCTCAAGCTTTGCAACCTCTGTCTGTCTCTGGTTGCTGGATGGGATGAGTTCCTAGCCTGGTAACAAGTTCAATTTTTCAAGTTCTTCGGGCGACGTTTCGCCTCTCGTTCTGTATGGTTTGTTGAGCTCCCTGCACTGCATGAAGAGTATAATAGGTGCCCGAGCCCTTGGCGGACCTGTCCGTGTGGAGCTGGAAGCACGAGGACATGCCGCGCACTCTTTGCCAGCCTCCATTGTTGAAGCAAAACTGGGTGTGCGCGACAGGCGCTGAAGATGGTAATGCCAAGCCCCATGAAGGCTGTCCAGCCAGCATGACGTTCCAGCAGCCTTCTGGGTTTGGCCGTTTCGGCAAAAAAAGTGTAGTTTTCCAAGACTCCATCCTCATTTAAATCGTGTCCTGCATTTTGTTTGATTTGTACGATTTGTTGTGCAGGGCTAGTTTTATCCCCATTAGCTCGCAAGTCTCTGCCTGAGCAAAAAGATATTTGAACGTGGCCCATGTGCCGCAGACTGTGCTGTGCGGAGCCAATGTGTGCGCAGAAGGCTCAGCATGGTCTGGCAAATTATTCTAATGGTGATCCATGAACGTTAGCAGTTAGCTGGCGGCATTGGACGCAACTTACCAGCAAAGGTTCAAGACTGCCTATTGAAAAAGGGCACAAACTCCTGGCAAGACTGGCATGGCCGACAAAGTAGCAAAGGACGGATTTACCCTCAGAAGCTGAAAGCCATGGATTACTGGACAGATAGCGTTGAGAGTGCGATCAGTGCTGTGCAGCAGGCCTGCGCCCGAACAGTGCCATACAACATGTACAATAAGCTTGCTGTAGCTAGGGGTCTACAAGCTTGATTGCTGCATCTCAGTTGTGAGGTGATGACTCATTCCGGCCTTTCATCGGAGTGGACTGCTGGGCACTGTTTCGCGCTGTGGCAGAGTTTTCATTCCTGAAGGGTTCCACACCGCGTGAGGACCAGTGTCTTGTGCTCCAAGCTTCGGAGGTCTTTGACTCAACTCCAATACCTGGCCAATGCATAGGATTGCCGTGTCGTATCAAATTTGCAAATACGTTCAACCAATCTGAATGGCCTGCAGCCAAGGCCCTCGGAGCTCTGCCCTGATGTCCGCAGGGTATTTGGCTTACTTTCCGCAGCATGTCCTTGCCAATTTTGTGGTGATTGCCCTGCGATATCCAGGTTCTTGAGAAGAACGGCTGGACTCGTGGTTCAGTTCTTACTGCTTATGCCGAGCTCGCTGCTTCATGATGTTGATGCCTGTGTCTACGATGTGAAATGGAAGCAAGATGACAATTCTGTCACATGTGCAGCCAGCTGTGAACGTAGTGCTGCGCAAGCTAACGGTGAACTCATTCAATTTGCCTTGTTAATTTTTTTTGATGGCCGGCTGCCATTTAGAGCCGCATTGCTCATTCATTTGACCTTTGCTCACGGTCGTCGCGACCGTTTCCCGGGTACAGCAAGATCGGCTTGGCCCTATCAATGTTGTATCCTTTGCAAAAAGCTGCAAAAGAAGCAGGCTGGAAGCAAATGTGGCCACATGATTCCGCATACATGCGCACAACTTGGCAACAAGGACAATGAGTCATCTGAAACCTTGGCCAACAATGACAGGTGAGTAAGTGTGGAGTCAAGCAAACAAGCTGAGCTGACAACCACTACAACCACACAGCACCGTCAGCAGAAGGAGCCCCTGCCTCAGGCCAGTTCCGCAGTCCTCCCGTGCGAGAGCTGCTGCTGAGGCCATTAGCAGCTGCATGATCTAGACCTGCTACCGTAGGTTTGGTCTGCTTGGCCATCATGAAGTTGAGCCTATGAGCTTTGATGCCGCGAAATTATGTCTTACAGCCTTGCTTTCCCAGGGACCTGCGAGAGCTGGCACATTCGGATCATGGGGCAGCATCTCTGCAGCCGAGGTTCAGGACTGAGTTCCACTGAAGCCAGAGGGCCAGCTGAAAGCAATTGTTCATCCACACAAGCTCCTGATGGAAGCTCCTGATGGACTCAGAACCCTACCTCTGGCTGCTTTGTCCTCTGTTGCTAATGGCTGTTCACTGTGAATGCTTTGGCAATCAAATGTGCGACAGTTGCAAGTTGTAGTTCTCCTGCGCTTTCATGTGGAGCAACGCATGTCTTCAGGTTGGATGATGAGCGCCGCTTTGACAGACAGTACGTCATTGAGGCATCTGAGAAACCCATACATAAAGCAGCCTCAGGAAACGCAGGTGTTATGTGTTTTCGTCGAGTCTCCTTTCCCTTTCTCGGCTAAGTTAGTGCTTTAGGAAATCGCTTGAGCTGACGTTTTCTCATCGCAAGCTGGCTTGCGAAGATGTTTCGCCTAATGCTGGCGAGTTGACAACGTAGTTCCCTTGAGCTTGACGCGGTTCTTTGATCATTCGCATGATGTCAGAGGTTTGACGCTTGAGTTTTTTTGTCCCTCTGTCCATGTCCCTCTCTCTCGCTCTCGCGCACTGTACCTTGCAGCGGGCGAGACCTGGTACTGATCATCTGACCCGCGCAGGGCTGATAACTAGTGGAGGACCATTTTATCTCAGTTCGCACTCCAGTTTCCCACCACTGGTTTGTTGAGTCTGGCTATTGTCTCGCTTTTGGGTGAAGTGCACGTCTGCTACCGGATCCATTCGCAGTATGTCTCATTGAAATCGCTATGCGACTTTATCTAGCTGTTAGCAATCTCGCGTCCGACAAAAGGTTGCACAGCTTCACATGAGCCAGCGCAGGATACACAAGTCCATTGCGCCATATTGCGCCAAATGCTTCAAACTGAACATCAGCTTAAGCTGAAGAACGATTCTCCCATCGTCACAGTACGTCGCGATCGCTCGCACTTGAATTCAGAAATTGCTTTACAGTGGCGCAGACTGAACTTCAGATAAAACAGCTCGGTGCAGTTATCAGTTTTCAGTAGGAAGGTTCATGGACGAGGCCCTGAGATTGATTGAAAACAGACCTCAACCAAACAAGTCAGCGCAGTGATTACTGAAAGTAACGCTTAGAACCATTCCTTGCATTTCAGCACATGTGCGCAAACTCCGGTGGGTGGCTGGAAGTGAGGTTTCTATGCTAAGCCCGCAACGCCATGCAAGCCATTCGCGTGCTTAGCTTGTGTGTTACCCATAACCGTTCAGCCAGACTGGCTTCCTCACATCTCAAGTTCTTAAGCCTGGCGTTGCTGTACCGCATCCACTGTCTGCGTATGTCTCAGAGCGATAGAGCAAATCTCTGAGCCAGCATCATGGTCTTCGGTTAGCAGCTTGTGCAGGAGAAGGAAAAGCCTGTCGGTGAAGGTACTTACGGCGCCGTGCATCGCGCCTTCTGCAATCGTTTGACATTCTGGCACGGTTTGCACGGTGGACGGGGTGCAGGCATGACATTTGGTACCCAAGTCATGCATTGCAGCCAGGCAAAAAACAGTTGCGATAAAGCGTGTCAAGATGGAGCACGAAGAGGAAGGAGCCGCTGGACCAGCATGTTATGACAAGAAGGACTCCACAGAGTCAGGCAGTAGTGGTAGCCAATACCGCATAACAGCAGCAGTCGTGTGCAGTCGTCATTGCCGTGGTTGGCCTCATCTTAGCAGCAGCAGTAGCAGGACTTGCATTATCGTGAATTTTTCAGTTTGGGATGTCTGAGCAGTTGTCATCCTTGCCGGACCCGGGCTCTGGTATTTCTGGCCTGCTGGGAGGCGCTGGGAGGTCCCTGCGTGAGGTTTCTGGGAAGCGCGTGTGAGAAGCCACCTGAGAGAAACCTGCGAGAAACTTGGGAGGAACCTATGAGAAGCCTGTCAGAAACTTGTCACAAGCCTGTCAGAAACCTGTCAGAAACTTGTGAGGGACGTGTGAAGAGACCTGTGAGAAACCTGTGAGAAACCTATGAGAAACCTGTGAGAAACCTGCGAGACACCTCTAAGAAACCTGTGAGAGACCTGTGAGAAGCACGTGATACCCAACCCTCTCCCTCCACCACCTCTCCACCACACACCCCCACCCCCCCACACCCCACTACGGCCCCTCACCACACCGGCGCGCATTCAGGAAACTCTACCTCAGGTCTGCCGTCCTGTGCTAAGAAAAGTGCTAGCCCCGCCCAGTGCTCCTAAGTGCCAGGTCCTGTATTACTTATCCGTAAGAAGGTTTTGGAACCCGTAGATGCAATGCATTAGACAGACTGCTTGACGCCAGCTGCTATGGGAGAGGGGCTCAGTATTCTGTGGGGCAGTGAATCGAGCTTGAAGAGAGCTCGTCATGAGGCAATTGCAATTTTTGTTGTTTGCTTTATCTCAGCTTGGATTTCAAATCGCTCACAGGCTTCTCAGTGGTTTCTGACAAGCATCGCTCGCAGATTTCTCAGCTAGCTCACCAGAAACATTTTTCGTGAACTCCCTGAAAATCATGAATTGAATGGATGGACATTTGATTCGTGCCGGAGGGTCTTTGCTTGGAAAACGATAGCACGCTCCCCTCGAAAGATAACGTCAATATACACCCCAAAAATTGGGAAATGATAACATACTCACCAAGTTTCCAATGAACTGCAGCGCGGACAGGAAATAAAGAGCGCACATCATGTGCCGATGTTCCTGTCATGAAGTCAGTGTTGCATGTCTGCTGCCAAGATGCCGAGCACTGCAATTCGAGAAGTTGCCGTGCTGAAGGCGCGCATGATGCCTGGCAGTTAACCCTCACACTCCGCACTGCAGCGTTAGATCCGGCATTTTTGAGGGATTGCTTCAAGGCTGCTGATCACCCAAATGTCGTCAAGCTGTGCTTTGCTCAGAATTTCAGTCCGTTTCAATCGAGGTTCAATGCATCCTTTGCTGCGCTCAGGCTGGATGTTGCTTGCAGTCCGGGCCGCTTGCATCTGGTGTTCGAGTTCGTGGACGCGAACTTGAAGCAGTCCGCTTCCCATTCCCAGATGTCAAACACACACTTCAGGTATATACACAGTAGTGCCTGGGCAATCATGGGCATGCAAATCGGCAACCAGGTACATGAAGAAATTTGGACTGCGACTAGAACCGGATATTGTGCCTGGGGTGCAAGATGCTGTGTCAATGACAGCCAATACAGCCATCGCACTCTGCGGCAAGCCTGAGCTGTTCCAGGTGCGATCCCTACAGAAGCAGCTGATGAACGGCATTGACTATTGCCATGCACGCAGGCAGGCTTGAGAGAGAATCCTGCAAAGGCCCTGCAACTTGTGCAGGAACCACTGATCTGAAATGATCACGGATGTCAGTCAATCATCTCATGTTCCAGGATAATTCACAGAGACCTCAAGCAGCGGGCCCAATCACTTTGGCGAAATTCGAGCCCGTAGCCACCGATGAACGACCTGAGGCCACAAAATATTCTGGTTGACGGTGAGGCCAGGCAATGCGTAGAGTTTATGTTGAATGGAAGAACTTAACTTGACGGACCACTTGAGCGATGAGCTCGCATGCCGCCCGCGCCAGAACAACCTCAAGATTGCAGACTTTGGCATGGCGCGCGCTGGTGACTGAGCTGCTGACTATCTGGGGTTAATTGCCAACGCAGTCACATGCAGATGACGGTGATGATCAGACTTTTCTGCTGCTGGCATGGCATTGAGGCATTCAACCTTCCATTGCCGAAGTACACTCACGAGGCTGCAGTCGCTTTAGTAATAGGTGAAGGATGTATCCGGATCCGAGCGAACTTGATGCTTAACGCCCGCGAGCTAGCAGTTTGCTGCGTTGTAGAGGTGGTGACGACATGGCAGCTTCCTCAGTTTCATTTGGATTCCCACACTTGCGATTGTCATACGCTTGGTTCTCAGGTACCGTTCCCCTGAGATTCTCTTCGGATGCGAGGAATATTCTCTAGGAGCCCACCTCAGGTTGGTTTCTGCAGCCACCGCCAGCCAAGACAAGCTGCTTTTTTTGTAGCAGCCTCTGCATCTCGAGGTGCTTTTGACAAAAGCTTTCCCAAAGCTTTTGTCTGAGCCCAGCTTTGCTGATCTGTATGAAGAGGGGGCGGGGAGGGGAAACAAATTTGGCCGTGTTTCGCGGGCCAGTCTGATGGGCCTCGAAAACAGGCCTGACGAGGGGTCTGTTGTGATGCGGTTTTGGGGTGCCGTTTCGGGGGCCGTGGAGGCTGTTTGGGGCAGCTTTTTTGGCACGTTGGAAGCCGTTCTTGGGCATGCGGAGGCCGTTTGCGCTCCGCCGCTTCATGAAAACATGCACGCGCCAGTTTGCACACTGCTTCTAAGCTTTCGTCTCCCCTCCCCCCCCCCGGGGTGGGCGCAAGTGGCAAGCTTGCAGATTTACAGGGAACAGTCATCCCAATTTGGCATTCAGCGATAATTTCATTTCCCGCTGCCTGGTTTGTGGGTGGCCAAGACATTTTCAGGTACTGTAGAAGCTTTTAATTTTTTGGCACGCACAACTGAAGCCATTCCAGCGATGCCACTGTGGTGATGCTTGAGACGGGTCGAGGGAAGACTAAGCTCAGTGCTCAAGACTTTGTTTTGGATATTACGGAGCCGTGAGAGAGGTCACGGAAATGTTCGGTTTTCCTGGACTGAGCACACGTAGCACTGGCACATCTTGCAAAACTTCCAGCCTGCATGCAGTTCAGGCGTTGATGTCTGGAGTGCTGGATGCATCCTCGGAGAGATGGCAACTGGCATCTTCCTTACTCTCCGCGCACAGCACGACATCCATGGGTCAGCACGGGTCAGCACATGTCAGCACACAACGTGAAGCTGAGGCGCAGCATTGTTCCATGGAGATAGTGAGATCGACACCATCTTTCAGATCTTCCGGAAGCTAGGTACGCCCACGGAGGCCGCCACGAGACTGTCGCCACCAATGGTCAGCACGTAAATCTCTTGCACGCGCGCCCAAGAAATTTCTGGCAGCATAGCTGTGCTGATTGCCGCAAGCGCGGGTTTGTGAAATGTAAAGATGGTTGTGGCCCTGGGGAGCTGTGGGAAGGCCTGATGTTTGATCCTGCTTGCGAGCGTGCATTCGGTTGAAAGTAGTTGGAGAGAGGCCGACTGGCCTGGGCTTGCGGACCTGCCGGATTTCAAGCCAACGTTCCCACAGCCTCCTGGCAAACACCGGCAAACAGTGCGCCAAGCAAAAACAATATCGACACATCCTGGCTGAAGGTGGAGGCGCCGTCCGTGGACTGAAATTCGAAACATTGCAGCGCAGTTGGGTGCTGCTCCCTGCTCAGATTCATTGGAGCGGTGCGGCAACCAGGGTTACGATCTTGAGTGCCTCAGGCCGGCGTGCGACTTCTGGACGGGGAAGATAGTTTTGCAGTCCCTGCTGCATCTCGGCTTAGATTTACACGTCCTGCACATCGTCCCCATTCGAAGGATGCCATGTTGCGATATGATCCTGTTCGTCGCGTATCCGCGAAGCAGACTCTGCTGCACGAGTGCTCCTGCCTGCTCGAAGCTGCTTGTTCATGCCCAGGCAGTAGTTTTCAGGTACTTCAGCGCACAAGCTGATGTGATGGATGCAGTCATGGCGGACTGAAGCTCGCTACTTCCAATCGGCCAGAAAACGCGTCGATATGTACAGAAATTCATGGCTTTGATCCAGGCATGTTAGCTTTACTGTTCTGCATTTTTGGAAGCTTGCGCGTACACCAAAGGGAGGCCTCCATTTGCCTAGGCGAGGCAGTACATGTGACAAAGTGTCCCGAGGACGCTGCAGGCAATCGTAATTCGCTGGTTGCGTTTAATTCGGAATGCCGGGTTCTTGAATGGAGATGCAAGCAGCTTGTGTGAAAAATGACGGTATCTGGTGCGATCTGCTCAACCACAAATTCCTCTTCAGACCTTGCTTCGGTCGCTGCTCGCCTCTATCTTGTCAATGTGACGCGTGGCATGTCACACGAAGCTCAAGCTTGGCAGCAGGTAGAATAGTTTGTTTAACCATGGGGCGCCGAGTCAGAGGCAACGGGGTGGGCGACAGCTGCATTGCTGTGTTTGCTCAAGAATGCTCAAGATGGACAACGGATGACAACGGGACACAACGGGACAATGCCAGGTTCCACGGCCGCTCTCGTGGCTGGGGCTAGCCTCTGCGGCTCGGCCGCACTGCAAGAACAAGGAAGGTGGTGTAAGACTTTTTAGAGTAATCAAGGTCTTGTGCCCGGATCTCTTTTTGTGCCCTGGTCTGGGGCCTCGTTGTCACGACCGCGCGTTGCTCCTTGGCTTAGAGAAACGTCCTTTTGCCGCTGCCCTCGCCAGTAGTGGAGCCAGGCTGCGGTAGGGACAAATTCCCACTTTACTTCGCCCGCTTCGCCAGCTCCGCGAGGCCCAGCGCCCCCGCACTTGCGGCTCATGCGGCTCATGGAAGTTCCTGAATACTTGACAACTTGACAGGTGACGGCTCATTCGTAGCTCTTGTCGGCTTTGCAGCAACTGCAGCAGCTGCATGGTGCCAAGACCTGCTGTCCGCCTGCTTGTACCGAACTTAACAGGAGACCCAACTGCGCAATTATAGACAGGTTTGCGCAGGGCGAGTTCCGCGATCGGCAGAGCCAGCCGAGGCACAAGAACCTGACACCCAAGTGGATTTGAACCTTTCAAAGCTTATTCATTTGTCAATTTCCTCTCGCAGTTCTGGTTCAGCATTAACTGGCTGCCTTCACGAAATAGTGTGGGTGCGGCCCAAAAACCTTTCGTTTATTACAGGCTGAAAAGACTGGTCATGCGACAGACCCCTGCAACAGACCCCACAGCAACCCCCGCCGTGCGGCCAGCGACAAAGGGGTTTGAAACAAGAGGGGCCCCGACGGAGGTCTGTAACAGATGGGGATGCTTATCGAAAAAAGTGAATTATCATAACAACTAAGCTTCAATGACAATCAACTACAAATGACATTATCAACAAAACGCATTGGATAGTGAAATGCCTACAGATTTCCTATGGCTAAAAGCATAGTCCATCTCTAACTTCCTGGATGTGTGGGAGCAGAAAAGGACAGTAGGAGAAAGCAAGCGTGCAAGAAAGACAGTAAGTAAGAAGACAGGAAAGCAGAAACAAAGAAATAAAGAAGGAAGCAAAGGAAGAACTTAATTTCACAATTTCCCTACTCGTGGTTCGTTGCTTTTGCATTTTCTGTAAGTTGATCGCGTTTTCATGATAGTTAATGACTTTTTCATCTTCATCATTTCCACCAGTTTTCATGATGATCCATCATCTTCTGGACTTTCATGATTTTGTAGTAGTCTTCACCGTTGAAGTCATCTACAATCATATTCCACCATCTTTGGTCCTTCATAATGTTTCATTATATTTCATCCTCTTTTTTTATTATCATTTCCACCCTCGTCATCATCCTCAGATTGCATCATCTTTAATCAACCTTAATCAGTTTGAATCATATCTCAACTTTCTTCATCATTTCCAATCACGTTTCAGCATTGTTTTCATGATTGGCCAACAATTCTCATCATTTGTCGTCATGTTTCACTGTCTCTCATTTTCATGACATCTCAGCATTGTTCATCGTTGTTATCTTTTTTTGTCAAATGTGCATCAGCATCATGTTTCACCCAATGCCAGCATTTTGAGCATGTCAGTCGTATTTTCGAATTTGTCATCGTTTCCCCTCACTTTATCATGTTCTCGTCACTCTCATTCTGTTTTCATCACCTTCTCATGATTTTCCATGATTTTCCATGTTTGTACATGATTTGCACATGGAAGGGGCTGCCACCTCCCCAACCTACCCCGCCCCCCTCCTCCGGTTGTTTAAGGCCATCCATGCTCAAAAAAAAAGAGACGACATGTCATCTTGCAGTAAGGGAAGGTTGTGCAGATCATTTTGTTTGCAAATGGGGGGGGTTGCGCCCGCACGGGCGCCTGCTTTTTTGAGGCCGTGCATGTTTTCAACACAAAAGAAGCATCACGCCATCACCATGTTTGCCAGGGAAGGTTGTGCGGATCATCTTGTTTGCAAATGCGGGGCTGCGCCCGTTTATTTAAGGCCGGTTGTGCGGATCATGTTGTTGCAAATGGGGGCTTTTTGAAGGCCATCCTACGGCGCAAATTTCAAAAATTCTATCAATTCTACACGGGAATATGTGAGGATCACATGAGGATTGCGTGGGGATTACATGGAGCTTATGAGAATCACAGGGACGCCACTGGCCACGCTGGTGGCGTGGCCACCGGTCCGCAATGGCTTTGGAAATCCCATTGAATACTTCAATAAAGAAATGTAAGCAATTCGTTTTAAATATTTTGAAGCTGGCCTGTATGCTCTTGAGCAACCAATTGTATGCAATTGCCCCAACCTGCTCAAAGACCTACTATACATCCCTTTACAGAGGATGGCCTCCTAGGACGCAACGTGGTACCAAGCACTGGTGCGAGGGAGGTGTAGAGCAAAAACCACAAAAATGAGGCATGGTAGCATATATATATATATATATTGTTTGCCTGGTTCCCTCGGCCTAACATGCCCGCCGCGTTTTACACTATTCCAGCACACACTTGTGTCAAGACGCGTGCGTGTACCGAAACTAGCACCTCTTACAGTTAATCATCCCATAACCTTGGCGATGCATGACTGCGTGTAGCGACATTCTCTCACATTTCATTGCAGTGGAGCGGCAAGACAAAACTTGCAACACGCGTGAGGTGACGCGTTGCGCGACTTAAACGAATTTGAAGTCCTCACGCAACCTGGAAAAGCTGGACTACGTCATGAAAGCGAATAACGCGTGTATGGCCCCTGTCCAAAAAATGAGAAGCCAGTGCTTTGAGCATGGATCTCGCCTGAAACTCATCAATCAGGAATCAGGAGAGTCCACTTCTGGCGATCTGCGTGTGTCGGTCAGGTGCCAGGTGTCGGCAAGGTGCCAGACATGTTCTTTCCAATCCACTTCTAAGATAGCAGGCGTCATGTCGAGATGTTGCGTAGTGACAATGTCAGCGAACTGCTCGATCTTGGCCGTGTGAGGCATTAGGTGGCAGATGGGACGGTTTGAGATTTGAAGACCGCTTACGACATGGTCCGATTTGTTGGGTTTGTTTTCCGGGCCTTGAAGTTTTTGTCCCTATACATGGGTGCATGCCTAGTCGAAGTTGAGATTGCCATCCTGGATGTCATGCACCGGAGCGTAGCTTGCCATTGCGCAAGAGGATGTGCGAACAGGAAAAGTTTGCGCTGATAATGCGGTGGTAGCTTTGAAGAAAAGCGATGGCATCATAAATATGCATACTGCAACTTTCATGCAATGGTTGGCATGCTTTCAAACTGTAGTCTGCCAGAGCAAGCTTCCAATAAGTCAGCTGCGTTTTCTCACAGTCCTGGCAAGATTATGGAGTACACCGAGATGGAGCTTGTCAGCTTCGCTGAGCAGTTCTTCCCTTCGGACAGCAATTTTGAAAATTAATTCTCCCATTCTCAGCATTCGAGATCCTCGGTTGTACCGAGACTGAAAAGTCGTAATAAACAAACACATCAAACTCATTTGCTAACAAGATTCCATCTGGAAGAGTGCCGGCGAAGGTCGTGCTTTGTGTAGGAGTTGTGGGCAGTGGGCCTGGTCCCCTTGGATATCTTGTTTACGAGAAACAAGTTACAATCTCAAGCATCATCAGCAGTCGCTAATCAGGATAAGTCACGTCGGGAAATGACCAGATTTCAGCTAGCGTCTCATCAGGTAGCCTGGTTTTGCTTTCGAGCATGGCTTACCACATTTTGCCACATTGTCGAGGGGAGCTAATCTTAAGGCACGCCTTTATCAATAGCAGCCGAACGCAAGTACATGGAAGTGAGAGAGAGAATTCAAATGAATCATACGATCAGACACTTCAAGGGACCAAAACCAAAAAAAACAAACCGGCAAAGCACACAAAAAACAGACAAAAACACATGAAAATCACCGACAAAGCAGAAAAACTATTCTGGGAGTCCTGGGTTTGAGGGTCCGTCGGAGGCGTCCGGATTTTTGATTGTTCTGCTTTGTATGTTTTGTTTTTTCCGGTTTTTTCCAGGTTGCGTTTTGGCCGTGTAGTTTGTAGTGCTCTCTAAACCCAACCCCTCAATCCCCAGCCCCCCTTCGCAGACGAGGAAGTTCCTCGCAGACGCCAGAGTGCCTGTCGAAATAGTGTAAAAATGCAGGCCCCGAGGCGTGTACATACATATATATATATGTATATATATATATATCTTCAGTGTATTTATACTGTTCATGGGCATCCTTTCTTCGTGATTATTTCGGACTTTCATATCTTTTATTCATCGTTGTACTTGTCTGTGTAAAGAGCATGAAAACAAAAAACACTGTTTTAAAATACTTGCATAGATGTCCCGGTATTCCTCACGTAATCCCGTATATAACCATCACATGATCCCAATCGTGACATTTTACGCGGAGGACACAGCCGCGGGGACATGGTAACAAGCAATTGTGCTTCATCCTGATACCATCCTCCTGGGATGCAGCCACGGGGACATGGTAACAAACGCTGGTGCAAGGGAGGTGTAGACTTGAAAACCTTCAGGACATGTATACATGTATATATCTATGTATATTCATATCTATATATACATACACATTGTATTTACACTCTTCATGAGCATGCTGCTTGTTTTCCTCTTTGAAACCTTCAGATCTTCAATTTCCTTTTTTGGATTTTTGTGTAAAGAACATGCAAAGCAAAAATCATGGTTTCTTGCATATTGAGGTTCCCCATTTTTTTAAAGAATGATGCAATGGTACCCCCCATTCCATAACTGTATTGGTTTCGAATTAGATGCCTTATGGCCTTATGAATTGACCCCCCCCCCCCCACCCCCATTTTGTAAACAAATTTTGAACTTGTAAGGGCAAAATGGTACCCGCGCCATTTTATAGTATGTAATGGTCAATCCCTGTGACGGGACACGATTGTCCAAAGGCGATGACAGTTGCAAGGATCACGAGCGCAACCCCGTCAATCCCTGTGACTGCTGACGTTTTTCAACTTAGAAAAGGATCCGAGCATCTAGAAGCGACGAACGTTACCAAGATCCCGACCCCGACCCCCACCATCCCTGTGACTGTCCACATTTGGTTAATGGAGTAATTAGCAGAATGACTTTTCGTTTTTTTTTTTTAATCATCGAGTTCCATTTTTGGATTGTGCGTTACATTATTTTTGATATGTCGCCCTGGGCGGGGGCCCCGCGACAAAGGGGGTGTTACGGCTGCACCCCATACCAATGTGGAGAAGCTCGCTGTGCGTCTTGAACTTAACTTTAAAAGATGTGGCCTTCGAAGTTTTCAGCCTAGCAAGGCTTCGCAAATCATGTACTGCTTCGTCAGTTTTGTAGCTACTCACGACAATTCATGACTGCTGGCTTGGGCACGAGTCATCACATGCACCTTCGGTGGATCACATGCGCTTGTCGCACTTACTTGATTTGTCTCCAGCCGTTGTGAGGCACCTGCGACTCCAGAGAAGGAGGCAGACACAAAGGCACACCAGTCATCGATCTGAGATTCTGATGGAATCTGTTTGGACTCTTATGGAAGTGTCATGAAGTGTCAAATGTGTTCTCACGAACAGAGACACATTTGGCACAGAAAAGCCACGAAGGAACGGCAAGCCCTACAAAATTAGCTGGCGCAGGCTGCTTCTTCAACAGCAGCACCTGCAGAGGAACGTCCAGCGAGTGCACAGCGTTGGAGTAGAAGAGAATGGATGCATGGATGCATGTTCCGTCCAGCTCAAGGAGCCCGCGCCAGAAAGCAGCGAGGTCTACGGGGGAGAAGAAACGGCACACGTGGTGGTTCCCATGAACCTAGAACCTTCAGAGCAAGCGGCATGAGTTGCTCCGCTTTAGTCACTGTAGCAAGTCGAAGAGAGGATCCGTACCTGAAGACTTGCTGCAAGATTGCCTTCATCTCATTGTTTCAGACTTCGGTGATAACTTGTCAGTGCAGGGTTTCTTTGGGTTGTGCTTTCAGCATCTCCTACCCTCGTAGCTCTCGTTGTCACATGGGAGTTATCATAGTGTTGTCATTAATGTTGAATCCAGAACATGGCAAGGGCCCATCCGCTTCTCACGAGATTCCAGACTACAGTCATTGTCCTGCGCTCCCCATTCTTGTTTTGAATTTCGTCCCGTACCGTGTTTCGACCACGGACGTTGATTTGCGGGCGCCATGATCACGCTATAGCATGCACGTTCCAGACCCTGCAAGTGTGGGTCTTGTCCTCGTTCAAGAGGGTTGCGATCGTAATCACGAAAGCTAGCTCCTTGGAGCTTGCGAGAGTTTCTGTT
>CAJNIZ010011980.1:31498-44264 GCA_905231905.1 Symbiodinium pilosum | reverse complement strand
GGTTCCCTATTTGGGGTTCCCAGGAGAGTCCCTTTAATCGTGGCAGGCATATTGGAAGCAAAGATTCAGACGGGTGTAGGGTTTAGGCTAGGGTTAGACGAGTGTCATTTCCACACTGGCCTTACTGCAGCACGGACACCAAGTAAAGATCTGTTCGCAGGCTTTGAATAGCGCAGGCCCAAACTGGAACGGTTTCCCATGAGGAAAGAAATGCCCTGACAAGCGTTGATGACGGAACACCTCAACCCAAATCTGCCATTTGCAGATGCGTTGGATTTGCCTTCCCCACTGCTGGACACAAGATGCCATGAGGTTCGGCGACGTGCCCCGTGGAATTGAAGCCATCTCGTCTGGCTTGGGTACCATCGGTTTCATCGCGCTCATAGGCCTTGCAGGCCAGTTCTGGTGACGTTTTGTCAAGCATGCTGAAGCAATCTTTGCTGAAAAGATTCCCCGGGCCCTATCAATAGGTGGCTGCGGGGGGTTTGCCGGGGTCTTCATCCATCCAACACGGGTCCCGAGACCTATTTCGGGAAGGGGGTTTGATCATAAGCTAGCGGTGAAAGCAGAGATGGAGCTTCTTGCTGCGAGAGATTCTGACGGATGGTGAGGGTTATTGCGGAATTGGATTGACTCAGCATCATTGGGGGCTCGTTTCCCCAATCTGAGGTCTTCTGGCACCCCCTCCAACCTGCAAAAATTGGTGCCTGGGGGCCTCGGGGCTAGTTTCAAACACCAGAATCCCTCCGTTGCAAGAGGATTCGCTTCAAAACCAAAACCGCATGCCAATTTCGGCTTAGTTTGTCGTGGGGTCTGGGGCCCCTTGGAGAAATGGAAGTCCAATGATGCAGGCCCCATGGCGAAGCCAGGGCCATTGCCTGCAGCAGCAACCCGAGGGCGTTGCCCGATTGACTTGAGGCCCAGCGGCAGGGGCCGGCCTTGCCGTCTTTGTAGGCAAACGCAAGAGACAGCAATAACAACAGTAACAGGCAGATACAGGCAGCAACTAACAAGGTGACAGGCGCCGAAACTAACAGGACAAGAAGTACATCATAGTGGAGCTGCATCATAGTCGAAGAAGAAATAGGAATGGTCGGAATGGTAGTGGCGTATGACGGTAGGCCTGGAAAAGAGACACGGACCCCTTGCAATGCTGATGATGTCGCATCATCAGCATCATTGGGGGCCATTCGCCATCTGTTGGGCTGTCTGTGCCCCTTGGCCTGTCCTTCAGTCCGAGCTCTTCTTGGCCCAGGCCCCTTGGGCAGCCCAATCCGTGCTGATGATATTTTTTTTTTTGGGGGGGGGAGGGGGGGCCGCAAAATCCTTCAGAAATCCCTCCGTGTGCTGGGGGAAGCTTAGAAAGCATGGGTAGTGAGATTCAAACTGCCTTTAAGGTGGCAAAACAGACCCCACTTGTGCTGATGATACTCACCGTGCCGGTACGCGAGCATCATCAGCACAAGTGGGGGTACTCAAGTGATCTTTTGGTCGCTCGCACCTATTGTCGAGCTGTTCCAGCCGCTGAAAACGCCATCAGCCCCCCAATGACCGCTTTTCAAGTGACCCTCACCCTGCAAAGTCATTGGAAGCACCATAAACGCGTGCAGGTATGAAGAGCCCGCAAAAACTCTTGTAATTTTCATGAAGCTGGCATGTGCGCTAGACCTGAGAACCCACACGCAAACCCAACGACACAATCATAACACCAGTATACAACCTGCAGAAAACCTGCACTAAACCGTCATAAATCCTACAATCCATCACCCCGCTTATCAATATTTCCATGGCAAACCCAGCATAGAACTCGCGCAGACTCATGATAGCCTCTATGGTTCCAGCATCCAGCATTCAGGAACCCCATCAGGCCTGGCCCAGTGGGCACAGGCAGACTAGAAGCCTGGCAGAAGGAGAAGTGGGACCCCAATGATGCTGATGATGCTGGCGAAGGGGTCCAGCATCATCAGCATCCTTGGGGGTCCGTCTCTCCAATTTTGGCACCCAATGACCCGTGATGGAGTCTACACTTTTCCCAGCCCTACCCCAAGGGGGCCCTTGGGGTCAGTTTTCAAAACGGTCCTCATGATGCAGATTTTGGTGGTTTTGCGGGACCCGAGAAATGATTCAAATATCCTGCCGTTGGGAGTTGCTTTTGGAGCCCATGGTGAATGTTGGAGTGGTTTTGGAGTGGGGTTCGCAAGGGACCGTTGGAGAAACGGGCGGCAGTGGCGCCACCCCCTGTAGAGCTGGCAGGGCCCGGCTTTAAGGGTTGACGCCCCTGCCTCCAACCCTTAGGAAAAGGGGCCAGCAAGCCGTTTGGCACCCAGCCCTTTGAAATCTAGTCAAATTTGGGCGTCGATCTAAAACCAATCCTCTATGGTTTCCTCTTGGCCAGGTTTTTGAAAAATAAATCATCTCAAAACCTTGCAAAACCCTGGCGGGCGGAAGGTGGCGGAAGCCCGGGCAAAAGCTGGCTGGTACTCTACCAAATGCAAGGTGCCAAGGTCCTATGATATGAGACACCGCAAGCTTGTCAAACAGGATTCCAAACGTTTATCGAAAGGCATGGGAGCTCCAGAAACTCAAACATGTCCAGCATCCCAAAGCCAGGTCTTCTAATCCATCGCCCAGCGCCCTCAACACAAGGCCAAATGCATTATTCCAGGCCCCAAAAACGCATTTGCAAATCCTTTATCCCTCCCCCAAAGCCATCAAATTAAGAGGGCCCACAAAGCAACATGTTTTTTTTTCAGCCCTCCAAAATGCATTTTGCAGATCCTTTATCCATCTCCCCAGGCATTAAGGGGCCCACGAAGCAAAATGCATTTTCTGTGCCTCAAAAATGCATTTTGCCGTTCTTTTGTCCATCCCCCAAGGCCATCAAATTAAGGGGCCCCATATAGCCAAATGCATTTTTCCAGTCCCCTAGAGCACATTCTGCAGATCCTTTATCAATCCCCGGATGCCATCAGACTAAGGGGCCCGCAAAGCAAAATGCGTTTTCCTGACCTCCAAAAATGCATTTTGCCGGTCCTTTATCCATCCCCCAAGGCCATCAAATTAAGGGGCCTCACAAAGCCAACTGCATTTTCCAGTCCTCAAAAATGCATTTTGTAGTTTCTGTATCAATTCCCCCAAGGCCGTCAAATTCAGGGGCCCCACAAAGCAACATGCATTTGCCCAGGCCCCAAAAATGTATTTTGCAGGTCCTTTATCCATCCCCTTAAGCTCTCAAATTGAAGGTGCTCCACAAAGCAACATGCATTTTTCCAGGCCACAAAAATGCATTTTGCCATTCTTTTGTCCATCCCGCAAGGCCATCAAGTCAAGGGGGCCCAAAAAGCCGAATGCATTTTCCCAGCACCCCAAAAACGCATGTTGCAGATCCTTTATCCATCCTCCAAGGCCTTCGTATACAAAGCCAAAAGCTTTTTCCAGCCACAAAAAAAAGGAGTTTGAACTTCAGGCTAAGGTGCCTCACAAAGCAACATGCACTTTCCGGGCCTCAAAAATGCATTTTTTAGTTCGTTTGTCCATCCCCCAAGGCCATCAAATGGAGGGGCTTCATATTTTCCAGTCACCAAATTCGCACTTTGCAGGTCCTGGCTCTCAAATTCAGGGGCCCCACAAAGCAACATGCATTTTTTCCAGGCCCCATAAATGCATTTTGCAGGTCCTTTATCTACCCGCCAAGGCTTTCAAATTAAAAGGGCCTTACAAAGCAACATGCATTTTTCCTAGTTCGTTTGTCCATTTCCCGCATGCGCAGCTTGAGGGAGCGGACTTCAGCCTCTAAAGTATCCACTCTCAAATTGAAGGATCCCTGCGGCTAGTGCCCCGAAAGCTGCTCCCATGAGCGTGGGAGGGGGGGGGGGATGGGGGAGGGGGCTTCTTCCATGGAGGGAAGTGGAAGAGGGGTGGTGGTGTCATGGGAGGGTTACAAGTGCGGAAACGAGGGTAGTGCGGAGGTAAGGGGAACTGGGGTGACGGCTAGGGTGCTTATAGAGCTTACTGTAGTCAAAGCACTTGCTGGGCGCCGCCCCAGGGTCGGCGGACATGAAGGGTTTTTCGCGACTGGAAAGCATTCGGGCCCCCACCCCCCATGGAGGCACGATTCTGAGGGCTTGCTCTCACAATCCTTTGTTATCCTGACATCCATGAAAGGCCGCATAATGTCGAGCATTAATGACACCGTCCCCATTCTAAAAGCACCAAAAACACAGCTTGGACAAATGGCGGGAATCTGACAAGGATACCTGGAAACCGGAAAGTTCAAGCAGGAGAAAGGCAAAGAGGCAGGGATGCTTGCCGTGAGATGCTTGGGCATGTGGATGCGGCCCGCATTTTCGCCCTTCAGCCTGGTGACTTTGGCGACCCTTTGGGCTTGGTGGAGAAGAACATCGGACAGTCGCTGCACTGCAACCTGTTTAGTTAGATTTGCTGGTCAATTGCATTGCTCACCTTTGAGGCCGAGCAATTGGATTGCTTACCTAATGGGTCGTAGACGTGGTAGTCTTCATTACTGTTAGTTCACTTGCTGCCCGGCACAATCCTGGCTTGCAAGGGCATAGGGCTTACAAAAAGGAGATTCAGGCTGTAAATTGTCATCGCTTCTGACGCATCACCGCCCAGCGCGGTAAGGTTCGATGACGAATGGCGCAATCGTGAAATCAACAACGGGAGGCAAGGGCTTTGTCCACCAGTCACCAGCTGAGCCTGTGAATGGGCACCATGGTGTTAGTGCCGTCTCAACCGAAACCTGCCAAGACCGGGAGGTTTGCCATGTTTGCAGCCATTGGGATTATTGCCGCGGAGAATGAAACAGGCGCTGCGGCCATGAAGCCGGCTACAGCTTGCCCATGAGCGTGTCTGCACATGTTTCAGCACATGCTGTCAGGTTTGGATGCAGTGGAGCAAATCTTTGGGCTTTAACGTTATGACGCAGGAAGATTTTTTCAAAAACCCAAGACTTGGCTGAGCACCACAATTATCAAAAGGATTCGCCTAGCCGCAGCCAACTCTGCCAGGATGGGTTCTGCAGAGTGTCACTTATGTAACGGATTTGCAAAGCCATAGCAATCGCAATTGGTTTCACACACTTTTGACCCTGGCCCCAAGCGGAAAAGGCCGACACCCTGCAAGCACATGTGAGCCTTCCAAGGTGACTTCTGTGTATGAGGCACGTATTTTGGTAAAGTGCAGCTTGGCTTGCAGCTGAGGCGAGCCACTTAGACTTCACTTGCAACATGGCAAAACCATGGCACTGACAAAGCCGAGAACGAAGTTGCCCCTCATGATCGCTCTTTTAGCATCAGCATCTGCGCCAGGAACTGCTTCTCACAAGTCTTCAACTTGATTACCGATATTACCGCCGTTAATTAGGAAAAGCATACGACCACGCAAAGCCATATTGCATGTCTCTCCAACTGACACAATGTGATCCAATTGGTTAGACATTCGCCCACAGCCCGATAATGAAGCCGATGACCCAATTTGATTTTTGCACATTCGTCCCACAGCCCGATAATGAAAGCCGGGACCTATCATATGGCCTAATGCAGCAGCATCCTATATGTACATGCTGCTCAAAGCCGGACAGCTGCAGGCGGTCGTTTCATTTAGATGAAGTCGGTTGGCTTTCAACGAAATTCAATTCAATTGGATAGAAGCTTCTGTCAGCCTTTCCTGGTGTTCGAGTCATGCACAGCATGTCATGTGGTAACCCGCGCTGATATCCGTAGATTTGGTGTGTTGCTTGTAATCTTGCACAGCAGGGTGGTGGTATTCGCAGCGCTTTACGCTAGGTGCTTGCAGCTTCTTGCGCCGTGCCTCCAGCTCAGCGCAATCACAAGCAGACACTTATCTGATTCTCTGCAACCCGACCCTTCAACATTGCTGCCAGCAAGCCAGCGGAGTGCAGCCAACGTCAAGAGACAGCTGGCTGCGTTGTTCCACCCAAATTTGCAGATTGCGGAGAAGGAGGGGAGCCTAGCCCCAAACCAGCATCCACCCCCCTTTATCCCCTACTTCTGAGAAGCCAACTTGCCCCCGTCCCGCTTCTCGCCAATCCCCATGTGGACCAAGAAACCCAAAGCCCAAACTCTTGCCCCACAAGCTTCAAAGCCTGGCCAGCTGCCTATGCTTTGCTGGTAGGCATGGCGACTCGGCACGGTTGGAAGACACCCCTGCGTACCATAGGCCGTGTGCAAGCATGATGCATACGAGAGCCTTGCCACAACACAGCAGGTGTTGGTGCAGGACTATCTCATCAGGTGGCTTGATGCTGTCTGCTCAAGTGATCTTGGATGGTTATCCATGCTTATACTACACCACCCACTATCAGGGCAGAAAGAGCTGGTGATCTCAAAATGGACTATGGCTGGTGTGGGGCTCAGATTGGCTTGTGTGATTGGTGATGGCCTTCGGGTGTAGAAGAATCAGTAGCAACGGAAAATGCAGGGCTATTCTGGGGGATATTACGCTGGGAGCATCATCTAATAGGTTGTAGTTCGGGCTTAGTTGACATGACTGCACACATCTGCACACTAAGCTCCGAATGAGCCCTCGGCATCCAGACATAACCCTCCCCACAGAGACCTGGCCTCCACAGTTGCCTCCCCACGAAACCCCAGGCCATGAAAAGGCACCGGAGACCCAAAGGACCAAATCCTGATGGCACTGATGGCACATCTCGATTTGTGCCGTCACTTGAGCCATGTAATGCTGGGTCATCCTTGCGTCTGAGGCCATGTAATCCCACGTACAAACACAGCTTGATTTGGCTCGGGGCATCTTTGCTCCAGATGGCTGGCATCAGGTGTGGACTGGCAGGATTCTTCGCAGTGCTGCTTGTGGTCCGCTGCATAGCTTCAACTTTGTGTCATGCCTTTATTCTGCCTCCAACCATAGCTCACGGAGAGCGCTCTTACACAATTCACAGATGGGTGAAGACTGGAAGCGCACCTGCTCATTGATACCCGAGATCGGTGCTACACTTGGCTTCATCCAAATCTTCGGTCTTTGGACATGGGAGGCTTGGAGGACACCACCTCAGCATTCTCCTTCTGCGGCGCGTTACTTGAAAGAATCCTGCTGCTGCATGTAACTTGCAAAGCTGAGGGAGCTCTACGCATCGGAGGTGTTGCTATGGTTTGTTTTCCTGGTCCTGTCACTCTTCGTGGCCAAAGTCCTTGCCACAGCCGTGCGCTCAAATTGAGAGAGCCCTCGAAACAAAGCTCAACCTGTTTGCCGAATAAGGTGATACATGATAATCTTGCACCAGTTGGGCATGTGCTTGAGCAAGTTCCTCGCAAGGTAGTCCATGTGACAATCACATTCTGCAAAATCTGGGAGTATCGGAGTCTGATCCATACTGCTGTCCACGACCAGGACCGGACTGCTGCAAGCATGTTCAGTCACTTGTACATGCAGCAGTGCATACTGTATCAGAGAAAAATGAGGCCAGTGTAGGAAGGACTGACGCCTTCAGTGGTCAGTAGCTAGCTGGCTTTGGTGTTATCGACACTGTTAGTCCAAGCCCGCTTGATTGATACTATCCCCGATGTGCATGTTAGGATAGTCAGACGGAGCTTCGGCAAGAGCATGATCCTCTGGAGTTTTTGGAGCCAGCTTACAAAAAGTCCTTGCAATGCATATTTTGGGCTGCCTGGGAGCGAAAAGCACCTCGAGTCAGGAAACACAGAAGCGAGTCGGGAGCCCACGCGCCAGGAATCCTGAAAGGCGAGTCGGGAACCCGTGAGCGGCGAGTTGGGGACCCGCGAGGGGCAAGTTGGGAACCGTCGAGGTACGAGAACTGTAGTGTCGGTCGTGTTGGTTGTGTTGGTCGTCCCGGTCCGGATTGGTTTGCTGATCAGCTGACCAGCCGATCGGCTCATCGGCTGATCGGCTGACCGGGTGACTGTCTGATCGGCTGCCTAATCAGCTGGGCGCGTCCCAGTAGTCCAAGCTTGCCCCGGTATATGGTCCAGGGATGGTTCCCACCAGTCCAAGCTTCACCCCATTGGTCCAAGGAGCGCTCCCATTAGTCCAAGTTTCTTATGATTCAATTTCATAGGCGCCCCTTAGTCCCAGGCTGGAATCAATCGGTTTTGTTGGTCGCATAGGTCTTGTGAATCGTGTTGTTTTTGTTCGTCGTGATTGGCTGATCCCGACTCGCCAGGATTTCCAACTCGCACCTCAGGACCCCGACTCGAGTCCCACAGGTGCCCGATTCGCCCATTCAGGTTCCCAGCAAGATTCCCACCTCGACCCTCACCCGCCTAGGAGCCTCATGGATCGCTTGATTCGAGATAATTTGAGTGAGAAAAAGGAGATCCAGAGCTCAATCATTCTTGGCGCAAGACCCCACCAGCGATGAAGCAACCTGAAGCGCCTCCAGCTAATGCTGGTGAGCTCACAAAGTCGGCGTGTTCAGTGAGCAGACCCTCGCGCCCCCGCCTCGGCGTACGCTCTATTTTGAACGAATTTTGTGTATATTGTGACTTTCAAAGGGTTATCCCGGAGTAGCACGACCCTTTTTGCACAAGGTCCTGGTTCGCGTAACCGATCGGGTACAAGTAGGTTGATCCTGCTCATGGCGGGTAGATCTTTCTTTTGAACATGGGAGTTGCTACCAGAGAGTAGTGTAGGTGGTCCGCGGATTTGGAGTGAGAAGGGTGGAGCCTGCTCCCAATCCTTGAAGGTGTTGCTTGGGTCGGGTACCCGCCCAAACTTTTAGGGGTGGCGGGAAAGGGCACAGTTCCTCTTACTTGTAGTCCTCCAATGATGGAGCACAGGCAATCTCACTGCGCTATTCAGAACTATCCATAACTTATGATGTGCAAGAGGGCCCATAGGGCCCCAGTGATGAACTCCAAGCCTTGGGTCCCTCCCTTAAATGGTGGCGGCAACATGTTGCGCAGGTCGAAGCTGAAACGGGTACCGAATTTCGATGATGCCCTTACACACTTGCAGGTTGGCATCATCAGAACACTTCGGCGTTCGTTTTGCCGTTGTATCTATGAAGGCAGCGTCAAAACTGAGAATCGTCAACACATTCGAGGCTCCGCAGCCCTTCCAATTTCTTGATGATGTTGGTTCCAGCTTCTGTGCGACAGGGTCTAGAGAACGCGTTGACATGGTAAAATCAGTTTATGCTATCTTCGACATTCACAATCTCGTGTGAGCCGCACTCTTTTTCGGTTTGCTACTTGTAGCTACAGTATTTGGCTACGTAAAATTTGGGGGTGGCCACCGACATGTCAGCAGGACCGAGGAAGAGGATGGCTTCGCGGAAGGCTCGCGGAAACTCCGAAAGCACAGTGCCGAGTACAGTTTTCTATAAAGCAACACGAGGAATCCAGGAATTCCAGGCAGCGGATAAGTTCTGTGGTTGGAGACATGATGACATGATGACCGCCCCCCCGAAGTGGAGGGAAACTTCGCTGAAGGTTTGCGGAATGCTCGCGGAAGGCACACGAAAGGCTCAAGGCCCTTTACAAGTCATGCTGTCATGTCACATGCGCTACAGACTCAAGCAACAGTCGATGATGAGCGTAACCATTCCCGAAAAAGAACCCCAGGAAATTGTGACTTCTGTTGCTCCCTCGTAGAGCGAGTCCAACAGGAGAACCTACTCTGCGGGCGTAGAATTGCTCGCGGAAGGGCTCGCAAAAGTCGGGTTATGCAACATCTCAAGATTGCAGGACGCTCTCGGCCGCGGAAGGGTTCGCGGAAAGGTGTTTTGCGTCATCAGGAATTCGAGAGGAATAAAGAATGCAGCTCGTGTAGCACGTGCTCTAGCTCCATCAGCGAAAATTTTGTGCTCTTCATGTTGGGGAGAATTTTTTCTTGCGTGCCCGGGCCGATCTTCTTTGTTTGGGCACATGAACTCAGACTCCAAGCAGGTTTTGCAGCTTCCAGAAGCATTCTCATTCTTGGGTTGTCTACCAAGATTGCAAGTGCAGCGCCAACAAGAATACATCAAGAGCAAGTGGAGAAGTCGAAGTCAAGTACTATACAGACCGCCATGTGTTGATGGAAGGGCAAGTATTCCTACTTTGCACGTGTACGCATACCTAAGCTCGCACTGCATTGGTGAGGACCGAACTTGCCCTGGCAAAGCCTGGGCCTGTGGTGTGGTCAGCTGGTGCGATGTGTTGGGTGGTACTTGCAAGTGTGAGGTGCGGAAGGTGCTGATTTGCCACGCATCGGTTGGTTCTGGCCATTCCAGGGCCGCACAGGCCTTGTGCATCATATCGCCACATTCGTTTGCTTGCTTTACACGGACTTTATGAAGCATGTCAGCATGCGGCAAACCTTTTGGGATGGTAGCGACAGCAACAGATGTCATCCAGCAACAGCTTTGTAGCCTTTAAGACCTTTGAGCCATGCTAGATGTCAGCGGTAAGTTCTGGAGATCACGCATGGAGACCCACGCGATGCTTTCTGGCTTCTGACACCGTTAGCGTAAACCAGGGCTCCCTATACGTGTCGCTTTTAATTTGTTCAAACATCACTTTTTTTGTTTTAGGTAAAAGGGGCTCGCAATACCCCCCAATATGGCTTTTCATTTATGTTGTTTTCAGCTGAGAACGCTGAGAATGTTACCCCTATCATCGAAGGCGCTGCTTGTAGAAAGTGACATCTTCGGAGCTAGCTGCTAGCTAGCTTTTTCAGAAGGCCTGGAATGGCCTGGATTCTTTGGGTATCTTTGGGCCTGTGTTGCTCTAGATTGGCCATCGAGGGACATGCACGTGATGTTGGTCAGAATGCTTTGAGGGGGAGCCCGAACCTATGGGATTTCATCGCCTTTTGGTACGTGCAGTTTTGTGAGGCTTTGGCTTCTGCGTTGCACCGATTGGATGACTCGGTTGAAGTACGGGTCGTGGATCTGATGGAGCCGCCTTATGCTGTGAAAGCCTTGGAAGCATCAAGCATCGAATCTATGACATGACGATGCTTGAGCAAGCCTGCAGTGGCATGCACAGGATCGCACACTGATCTACTTCTACAAAGACTGGCCTGCTTGCCAAGAGTTTCCATTTTGCGAGATATGAGTTCTCTTTGAGCTAAGTCTGTAATGTCAAACAGTGGGATCTGTGGCAGGTACTTGCGACTGGTTGGAGGTGAGACCGTTTGTGGAAATCTTGGAGGGCTTTTTGTCGGCTTCCTCTTCGACCGTGCAAACAATGTCCACGATTCCTTCACCGGCGGCAGTGCGCTGCAACGTCGCATTACACAAAGCTTCCTGCTCAACTTCATGCAGCTCCTGCTGGGACCTTGCAAGTCCTTATAGCTGAAACGCGCTGGGCTGAAGCGTAAACTCGAGGTGTGAGACAAAGCCAGACGTCGTGGTGCCCCTGGCATTTGTGTAGCGGGCCAAAGGGGCAGGAGCAGTTTGCAGGATTGACAGAGAGCCTCCAGAATCTTCTAAGATAAGTTTAAGGACAGGATGAGGAAAGGGTTGTGCTGGAGGCCAGTAGCTAAAGAAATAGCAGGAGCAGCCTTCGAAGAGGTCTTCGAGGGCCGGCAGGGTCATTTCTGAGCCGCTGCGGTCACTTTGCACTCTGCTGCCCCTTGCATCGTTTTCATCAATAGGCACGGCGGCTGGTTTCTACAATTACGGACCTACTGCAGCCAGATTTTTCAGCGCGCACGTCACTCACGTCCACCCTCTGGAAGCCAATGAATTCCGTTTTTGGTTTGCCAGTATGGCAGGTGCACACGCACTTCTTGGCTCCGGAGCTTGTGGCTTCTCTTCGACGAAGGCTCCTAGCCCATTGTAAGTAAGAGCCAAACTGCTAGAAAGGTGCAATGCTGTGACTTCTTCCTGTACCCTTTGTCTATAATCGCTAAGTAAGGCGTCTCAGTTCTGCAAGGCATGGGCTAAAAATCCCGCAGGTGACTGTGGCCCGGCGCTCCAGGTGTCAGTATGCCAGATCCAATGAACATGCGGGACCAGCCGTTAGCTGAGGTCACCGACATGGACGTGCATGCTTGGTGGTATCAGCAGTCCGCAACTCAGAGTGCAACTTACTGTAAGGCAACCAAACCGTCACCAACAGCTACCTAGGCCGACGGACCACTACTTCGTGCCAAGAGAAAACGTCGGCCTGGCATTGGGTTTACGTACCTTTGCATTTTCGCTGGCAAGTTTGTTGAGTGGAAGTTTCGTGCGGTTCCAGGCCAAGTTTCAACTTGAAGCTGATGGAGTTCCAGGAGAAGATATCACCATAAGTGGGATACCGCACTCCCGGCACGTACATCCTGATTAGTTGCAGGCAGTGGCTTTCACAGACCATTAGACGGACTCATGCAGGTCTTCGCTACTGCAAGCAGAAAGACTCTCCAACGATACCTAAGACCTGGTAGCTGTGCATCTTACTAGGTAGCGCACCAACGGGAAATACGGGAAGCACTTGACATTTGAAATTAAGGCAAAGCAAATTCCAATGTTGCAGCCGGAATCCACAGGGGCAGTGCTCGAATCAATTACACAACCCACTTGCCAAAACAGGCTCAAGCTGTTGGTGGAAAGGCTTTTCTGGAGCAAAGCTTCCAATTCTAGCTTGCCCGCAAATACCGAGCTCCCAAAGTCATGACCGCTGTCAGTAGTGGCATTTGCGCAGCCAGCACAGGATCTGCCAACTGCCAGTGACTGACGCAGCCGGCAAGAGACGAACGCAAAACGCCCACAATGAAGCTTGCGGGACGACAATTGAGCAGCGTTTTTTTTTTTTAAACGCTTAATCAATTATGAATTCGT
>CAJNIZ010011980.1:0-31398 GCA_905231905.1 Symbiodinium pilosum | reverse complement strand
AAGACTCGCGGAAGCAAGGCCCGAAAATCTACCGAAAACACTTCGCGGAAGGAGCCACGGAAGGCGGAAGCAAACAAGACTACAGCCAAGACTCGCGGAAGGTCCGCGGAAGGCCGCCGCGGAAGGGCATTGATATCGTAGTGAAATATATAGGAATAAAAACCATGGCTCAATTGCCAATAAACACAACGAATATTTTTCTTGGGCGCTGGCCAACAAGCAAGAGCAGCGCGCAAAAAAAAGCTGCAACGCGCCTGCTCAGACCAATTGACTTCAAGCAGGGCACTGTCGGACAAAGGTGCAGCTTGGGGAATTTTATCCGGTCATTTAGGAACTGTCGTTGGCAGGGGCCAAAAGAGATTCTGTAGGATGCAAATGCCAGGATTATGCCCCAGTTCAAGGCCCGGGTCTCAGCGCTTGAAGTTATGAGTCATGCCTCTGTTAGTTTTTAGCTGTAGGGACGGCCAAAGGCATTCCTCAACTTCTGCTAGAGAGAGTCATGCTGGCAGCCAGCTTTGCAAAATTTTGGCAGGGCAGCTTGCCAAGTCCGAAATCATGCTTTCCGTTGCCTGCTTTTGGCGCATTTCCTTAGGAGGGTTCCGGCCTCTTAAACTTGTAACAGAAGCCTAGCGTCCTCCGATGCCACTCAAACTCGATCATTATTTCCACCGTGCCACTCCCTCCAAGGATACCCTCGACTCTGTGAGCAGTCTCAGCAGAGATGGGCGCAGACGACGTTTCCTGAACCAGATGGACAGAATGTAGCGGGAGCCAATCAGATGTAGTTTCTTTTGGGTCTTATTGAGTCTTTGCTGCAGAAGTCGGAAAGATTGTCGCCTACCCTGCTCATCATGCTCTTCTGCTTAAAAACGGGCTTGCAGGCTCAAATAGAGTCAGAAAATCTAACAGTTCTCGGAATGGTTCAAGGTGAGATCAGACTTGGCTGGCTGACACTGCGCAGATCTGTGCAGGACGCGCCAATGCACGAAGCTTTCCTGCCAGTTGCTGATATGCCTGTCATCGTTCAAATGTCGACCGGCAGGCTGGGTTTTGCACTGAGAGCTGCTGGCCGGAGTAGCGCCTGCATTTTACGATTGATAGGAGCGTCCTCCACATCTTCAGAAACCTCGTTAAGCTGGACTGAACATGTGGCATGTTTGACGAAATTTGCGCTGCCTGCTTGACAGCCTGGCATGAGGAGACGCCCGTCGTTCTGGTGGTTGTATGCGGCCGCCAGGCTGATGCCAGGGCAGAGTCAGCCTCTCAGTCTGAACATGTTGGGACTGAAAACAGCGCAGAAAGCCTTGCATGCTTCATCACGGCTCACGTTTACGACCCTGTGCGCAGACGTGTACTTTCTTGGGCCGAACAGCGGTAATACAACAGAAGACCTTGATGCCAGCACATCAATTGTGCCAGCCAGGCTTGAATCCATGGCCGGGTTCAGGAACATGATGGAAAGTGACTTGAAAGTGAAAGTAGAAGCCACGGGTGGACAGCTTGTACGGACTGGGGTCAGGAGGGCATTTTCAAACCTCTGTCGTCTCACTGATGGGCGAACGGAATGCCGTGCTCAATGTGCTCAACAGATTTCAAGAGTGTGCAGTAGAGCCTTGATATACAGCAGCGGTGTGCACGACTCACACGACCCGTTTTGTCACAGAATTTCTGCCTTGCCCTCCGTGGGCCTTCGCGTCATGTGAGCGCTGAATGTGTTCTCAGCCATTCTTGAGGTTGCAAAAAGTGGATGTTCCAGATCGGTGGGAGGCTTGGGTGCAGCGCCTCCATGATGTCGCAACAACCTGTGCCATGTTTCAGAGTACAGACAAAACAAAACACCAAGAGGGGGCAAGATGGAGGAGACCAAAGGGTGCTGACTGCTAAGGCACCGAGTGGCTCTTCTTGGGTTCACCTCGCGCGCTCCCAAGCGCTTACTTTCACTGAAGCTCTGAAAATACAGGCTGGCTTGTTTCAGGTGCATACACGAGCTCTTGGCCATTGCCGATATTGTCATCTCCAAGCTGATGCCTGAGCTCATGCGCAGACACCCTCGAGTTCGTTCTAATGTTGCACTCAACGTAGCGTGGAGACCCTGTTTCACGTTTGTCGTTGGCTGCTTAAAGTGCCTCAGGCCGTCCTTAAGCAACCCCCAGAGACCTCAGAACAGAGGAGCCTTGTTGAGGACCTCTATTTTCAGGTTCTGGGTGCCGTGCTGTTCGATATTGTTTTGGGTACCCGCCCACCAAGCTCAGGCCGGGAGGCCTGATAACCTCGGAGGCGATGGCATGCAGCTTGATGATGGCAAGCCCCTCTGTCTGGTAGGCACGATATCGTAACCTTCATCCAAGCGTCGAGTGCTGCTCGAGTTTGCGTCCCAGGTAGTCGTTGACCCATATCCTGGGCAAGAAGAGAGAAATGCATCCATGCTGCTGGAGGAAGGGGCAGGCTGAGACACATGAGCCCGCAGTGTCCACAAGTTGGTTACTCATGTGGCTGATGAAACGGCAACGGCAGGGGCATTTACTTGGCGGGATGATGATTTCGGAGACGTAGCCGCGCCGATTGATAAGCAGGGAGGATCAGGTGATGCATGCAATGCCACTGCAGAACTATTTAAGGGGCATCGACTCAGAAATGGGCTGCGCAAGTAGGCCCCCGCCCCCCGCACTCCCTGCTCCTGGCCAGTCCACCTTTCTATGGTGACTCTTTCTGATCGAAGGCTTGTTGAGGCTCCTAATCAGGAGAAGTGTATGACAACAATTTCTTGCTACTTGGGATGTTTTTGGGGTTGGAGAGTCTTGCTCTCTCTAGTTTAACGGAAGATGACCCAAAATGGGGTCCCCATTGCGTCGATACCCGTGCTCCGTACGCGAGCATCATCAGTACAATTGGGACCCTACGTAAAGGTGGAAAAGCTACGAGAAACCATCCAGAGCACCTTGAACGTGGTTTTATGCAAGTTTTCATGCTCTGACTTACATTTTCCATTTGTTGGCTTTAGCTAGGCTTGCATCCGCACTGGACCATGACGGCCAGGCCGGACTTTCAGAGTCTCCGGCTCAAGCCGCCGATCCCAGAGGCAGTCAGGCTCTCCCCAGTAAGACGAGATGGGAATGAGACAGAAAGTCGTAGCAGAACTCATTATGAGGCAGACGGGAAGCAGTTTCACGCCAGCACGGCCGGTATTGCAGCAAAATTAGCGGCCCAACGCTGTGTTCGTGCTATTGTAGCGCCGCCTATGGTTTCACGGACTGGGCATGAGACCAACCGGCGCAGACCAGAGAAGTAAACCGACTGCGGGGAGGGAATCCGCAGCAATCGCAGGACCTTCGGCGAGTGTGTGATGTTGGTGTCAATGCCATGTGCTGCAACACAATGACCTCACTTGATCTGCGGGGTCTGAGGGAAGGCCTTGGAGTTTGAGCAAGCCGAAGTGCTCAGACCCCCAAGACTCTGAGAGGGTTCCAGGCCCGCACTTTGGACAGGCCGAAAGCCTTGCCGTTGGTGTGGAAGCTCAGACGCCTTCATCTTCCAGAAACGCGGCCGGGGTCCCCGCCTACCCACCCCTTCCTCGCATTTTGAGACGAAACGGAGCCAAGGCCGTGCGCAGCTGCAGGTCTGTAGTTTTAGGTGTCCAAATTCAGGACTTCTTTCCAGACCTTCACCGACCTCAATCCATGCACCTTCAGGGATGTTTGCTGGTTTGGGAACACAGCAAACTGAAGCCGTTGCTCCTTTTGCTGCTTTTGTTTCGCAAGTGTGCTGTCGCTGTTGCCGTTGACTTTCTTCTCGCATGACTACTTCTTAAAGGTACGCTCTTCTTTCCATGATACGATCGTGCGTGATTGCCCCGTCGTATTCGAAGTTGCAGTGCTGGCACTGGTGTCGGGGGGCAGTGGTATGGTGGTGGTGATGATGATGATTATGATGATGACGATGATGACGGTTCTCACCATGAGATTTAGAAGTGACGTAGGGGCTTTAGCAGTAGCAGTCGCAGTAGCAGGGGACACGCTGCTCAACAAGTTGGAGAACTGCAGCAAGAAGTGAAGTTTTTTTGGGCAGCAATGCACACCGAAGCAGGACTCCGAAATTTATACCCAGATGTCAGAAAGGGAAGCCTAGCCACGCGTACAGGTGAATCCACAGTTTTTTGTGAGCCACGGTAGCTTCTGTGCGCTTGCCAAAAACGATGGGCAGGCATATGGATATGGGACTATCGAGACCTCTCGTTCAGGCTGCCGGCTTGCTTCACCAGGGCAAAAATTGAGCATGAAAGCAGCAATGAGTGAGCTTTACCTTGCTACAAGGTAGGGGCGAGCTGGGAGGTGAAAAAGCACGGAAGTGCAAGAAGTTCTATCTTTTGCCAGGTTGGATCGCATTTTATCTACGCCGCCGGAGGACATATTTTCCTTGAACTGGTACAGGCGGAATGCCGTCACCTCAGCTGAACCAAACAGTTGCGGTAGGTTTCATGCATCAGGAGAAGCAGAGTCCAGCCGAATTCCGAATTGCTCACATGTTGCCTGTCTACCAGGCAAATGCGTTAGCCGCAGAACCCAGGCGCAACGGCTTGCGAAACCCGAAGCTGCACTCAAGATTGCGCGGCTGCTGCCTCAGGGTGCTCGACAGTTTTCGACGGCCTCTGGTCAATGATTGTTTTTGGAAGGTTCACCCTTAAACCGCAGCAATCTACAGCGCATGCTACAGTACAAAAGCAGGTATGTATTGAGTGACGCTCCGCGACAGCGGATGATGCAAGAGGCCGACCCTGCCCCAGCTTTGGAGCGAGTGTGTTGAGTCCTGCGTTGCAAGGGCAGGAGATATTTCCTTTGAGGCTTGGCTTGGTCAAACAACCCAGCCGGATGGGGTGTCAGTTCTGACATGTTCTGACCCATTCCAGAGATTGACAGACTGGTTCTTGGCAAGCGGCAAGACTTCATGAATTTGAAAAACAGCAAGGCTCATCGACCATAGTCAGTTAACTTCGCGACGTACACCCTTCGCATGGGAAAATATGCTGCCACACGTGACTGTCGAGTGCAACAAACACTGCGGCATGTCCAGTGGCTTTGAACAAGAGAAGCCACCAAGCAAGGACAGGTGTAAGCCAAGAGGCACTCGGATAAGTTTCACGAAGCGGGTTTCCTGACAGAGTGTGGGTCATTTGAGAGCACTGCTGCGGAATGTCTGTTAGTTGAGAGGAGTTCGAGCTTGACGTTAGCTCCGGCGACTCACCTCCCACAAATAGTCAGGGCAGCTGGTCAGTGTTCGGAGCTCGATTTTTGCAGTGCACAGATGTCTTGATGTGCGTTCCAATCTGTTTGGATGAAGGTTTGATTATTCTGATGAGTGCGTTGCTACTTGGCTCATGACATTCGAAGAACGCCGAATAGCACGTGGGGTCATTTTCACAAGTGAGGACCGCAGGGGCCGCCGCTCCAGTCACCCGATCCGGCCTTAGCCATGTGGGCGCACTAGGACCATTGCTCCCAGCAGGTTTTCAATATGAAAGATCTTGACAGTGGATTCATGGTCCCGCACTCCGAAATGAGGAGACGTCTTCGATTAAGCGACTTTAAGGACATGAAGGCGCATCGTGTCTCTCTGACCTGCTTCTGTCTTATGGGGCTACGGGCTACTGCATCTGTCCGGCTTTGTAATGCTCATGCCCGGCGTTTGCTTCGCAAGTAGCATGTTGTGAAAGGCACTGGATTCAAATGCCGTGCCTCACGAAGACAGTGACTGCAGCGATGATGTCAGTGAGAACGGGCTCTCAGTGCAGGCGCGGGCATCCCTTTCACTGCATACTGCATGCATACCTACATAAACCATGAAACACCGTGATGATTGGCCGGCTTTGTTGTGGTCGGCATTCTTTAAGCGGAGCCATGGAGCATGGAACGGGGCCGGGATGTTGTGTTAATGCCGGAGACTGCTGGAAAGCAGGGCATGTGCAGACTTGAGATTCTTTGCAGACATTTCCTTGCCTGCGGCGGGAAGGGTTTCTCTGGAGGGAGCCACCGCGGGCAGGAAGAGCTGTTTCTACGGAGATCGTGGATATGTAATCTACAGGAGCTGTTTTCGACGTGCTGTCCAACCCTTCTGGCAAGGATGTCTGAACATGAAGTTGGTGGAGAAAGCCTTTCCCGAGGTAGTTGCCATGCCAAGCTATTGTTTTCAGATAGCTGTAGTGCAAGGTCCAAGCTACAACTCAGCCCAGACCACACTTGCTGCAATTGCGTTCAAGCTCATGTCGCGCCAGAGCGAAAAAGCGCGATTCACGCACCAACCCCGATTCACGCACCCACGATTCACTCACTACGCCGGAGCGATTCACGCACCAAAACGATCCGATTCAAGCACCAAAAAATGCAGATTCCTGCACCAAAAGGAGCCTTGCTTTCGGGCTTTGGGTTTAGGGCTTTGGGTCCAGGGTGTCGGGATTAGAGGGTTGGGTTGGTTTAGAGTTTAGAGCTCAGGGTTTAGGGTTCAGGGTTGGTTTAGGGTTCAGGGTTTAGGACTTAGGGTTCACGGTTGGTTTAGGGCTTAGGGTTTTGGGTTCAGGGTTTAGTTTAGGGCTTAGGGTTCAGGGTTTAGGGTTCAGGGTTGGTTTAGGGCGCAGGGTTTAGGGTTCAAGGTTTAGGGCTTGGGCTTAGGGTTTAGGGTTTAGGATTTAGGGTCTAGGGCTCAGGGCTGGTTTAGGGCTTCGGGGTTTAGGGCCTAGGGTTTAGGGCCTAGGGTTTAGGGTTGAGATTTAGGGTTAAGGGTTTAGGGTTCAGGGTTCAGGGTTGGTTGGGGGCTTACTTAGGGTTTAGCTTTGAGGTTTTAGGGTCAGGGTTGGTTTTGGGCTTAGGGCTTTCTTAGGGTTTAGGCTTCAGAGATTGGGTTCAGGGTTGGTTCAGGGCTTAGAGCTTTCTTAGGATTTAGGCTTCAGGGTTTTTGGTTGGTTTAGGGCTTGGGGCTTTCTCAGGGTTTAGGCTTTAGGGTTCAGGGTTGGTTTAGGCCTTAGGGCTTAGGGGTTTTGGTTGCAGGGTTGTCTCGTTGTGTTGGTGCGCCAAGCAGCTGTTTTGGTGCGCGCGCGTCCGCTAATTGCGCGAAGCAGCGTTTCTTTGGTGCACGAATCGGTCTGTGGTATTGCACGAATCCTTGGTGCGCGAATCCGACAGCGTAGAGCGCGAATCCGCCGGGCGTAGTACGCGAATCACTTGTTTCACGTAGTGCGCGAATCGGCCCTTTTGGCGCGCGAATCTGCGTTTTTTGTGCGCGAATCGGTTTCCAACATGCGCCAGAGTGCTGGCAGAGCGGTGTCAGCTGATTGTCTGAAGCGAGACCAGCCAAATCTGCAGAACATCAGCCGCGTGGCTGCGGTTGTGAAGACTGATCGAAGCCAGTGCTCACTCCTAGCTTTTTTGAGGCACCAGCGTAAGGCGGGGCGGATGTGGTATTCGGGAGGTACACAAAATCAAATCAACTGGCAATAAAGTGTGTTGGGCGCTTGGATTTGTTGTGTCATGTTGATGAAGAAGGGCGGGGATCCGAATGCTGTCATTCACAGCGCCGGCAAAATTGCGCATGATAACAACAAGCAGAGCGTTGACAAGGAGCTGGGCAGGCGTTTTTCTCAGACGCCTGGCTTCTTGGAGTTGGGTGGGCCCTGGCCCGAGCGATGATGCCGGAACCTTTTTGGAGGGAACTTTGGTTTGTTTCTTCGCGCGATTCGCGCGTCCGTGTCACCATATCATATTACGGTTCCTTGAGCATCCACGCCGGCCAAGATGATAACGTGCATGGTGCCAGACCTCAAGCATTCCGGTACCCCCGAGCATCCATGCCGGCCAAGATGGTAATTAATGTTCGTGTTACTGGAGCATAGGGTTCCCCCAAATATCCATGCTAGCCAAGCCTGGATGATACTGATAGTGTCTGGCTTAGCAGAGACTTGTAATTTCTCATGCTTCCTGTACCAAGTTCCCTGTTTTGTTTCTAACCGCCTCGTCTGTTGAAAGCTTTAGTTATTAGCGACGTCGCGACGCTTCTTCTCAAAATTATGGCCTGTCCTAGCGTGGTCTCGAATGCTCTCCATTAACTTGCTGTATCATGATGCTGTATGCGCAACGAGCGGTGTAGGATCCACCGTTATACGCTTTGCCATGTTAGGCTTGCTAAGAGAGTGCTTCCACAGACCCAATTTACAAAAAATCTCCCCCTGGAACTGAGCATCCTTTCGGTGTCCGGGGTCGAGCCGTTCCGGCTGCCAGCACCATGCGCATGTGGGATTTTGTTTGTGGCCAATGTTGCCTTTGAGTTGCAGATTTCTGGCTGCTTTGGAGAGGACTTTTAGGCGGAAACATGAAAGGCACATCATGCCTTGCCATGCCCAGTACGTACTGTATGTACCCAGTCGCATGTAGTCGCATAGTTAACTTGATGCTGAATTCTTGCCCTGCAGGTGCAAGAGGACTAGTTTCACAGACTGCTGCCTCGGATCTGCCAGTGTTGCCCATTTGCGGAAAATCGGCCACTGCCACATCCGTGTGCTACACACCAGACCCCAAGAGCAGACATGTTTGTGGTTTGCGTACGCGATCCATCTTGCATTGGGCGGCCATAACCACGAATGCAACAGGAGTTCCTCTAAAAACGCGTATTGTGGCAGAATAGGAAGATTTCAATGAGTAAATTTCAAGGCCTTTCGTGAAACTCATTTGAAGGTTCTGCTGAAGGGTTCTGTCCTGGAAGAGTTTGCAAGAATCCCTCTTCTAATAAATTGCAATGGGAGGCTTCTTATCATCCCACATATCTGAGGACAGGCCTCTCTATTTGACGGAAGCCAAGTCGCAATTCACACCTCTGCATCCACGGCTCGAATGTAGTGGAGTGCAGTGTCATATCCGCACTTCAGCCAGAGCTATGGCAATGGCTTCGGAGGCAAGTGTAGCAACTTGAAGATGGAACTGGACTGGAGCGGCCACAGCAGGCCGAAATGCACTTGGCCAAATCCTGCCGAGTGACGGTACCAACCCCAGTTGCCAGACAAGAGCGCAGGCTCCTATGGTGTTCTACGATCACGCTTCCCAAGGTAGAGACGGAAGTGCCCATTGTTCAAACCTAAGTGATGCATGCCATCAAATGCTTGCGAAAGCTGCGAAGATCAATCAACTCGGTTGCAGATGCAGAATGAATGTTTGAGGACTGCGACCTTGGACACTTGGGCCTGCATCCCAGAGAAAGGCCCGCAATAAGACAATCAGAATTGTTGGAATTCGCCGACACAAGTCGCAGCGTAAGAGGGGTATCGTCTAGCATGGATTGCAAGCAGCAGATCATGGCACACAGGAGAGAGGACAACTCTGGTGATCAGGGAAATGCAGAAGGAAGAAAGATGCGCTTTTGATGCTGTGCATGTTCACGCGAAAAAACGTCGCATGACATGTGAAGATCAGACAGCCCGACCCGCTTGTGAGTTGAAGAACCTGCTTTGGAAGCCTGGACAATTGGGCGAAGTCACCCGATGCAAGCCCATTTCATGCAAAAGCTCACCGCAAAGCTCGTTGATCTTGAGAATTGCTGTGCACAATAAGAACTGCCTGCACAGCTTGAGGCGGATGCCAGCTGGTGCTTTAGGGCTGTCAGGTCGGAAGCATGTTGTCTGACGTCGTCACGAAATCCTGCCCCCGAAAATGTTCCTTGAATCAGATTCAAATTCTCCTGTCAGCACTGCTAGCAGTCCTGTGCGGCAGCTCGGGTCGTGCTGCTGCACAGCAGGAGGGGTCATAACAGTAGCGGATAGGAGCAGCAGTTGCAGGAGCAGTGACAGTAGCAGAAGTAGAAGAAGCAGCAGCAGCAGTATTAGTGGGAGTAGTAGGAGTAGTAGTAGTCGTCGTAGTAGTAGTAGTAGTAGCAGCAGCAGCAGTAGCAGTAGTCGAAGTAGAAGTAGAGGTAGCAGTAGCAGTGGCAATAGCAGTAGCAGTAGCAGTAGTAGTTGGAGTAGTAGCCATAGTAGTGGTAGTAGTCGTAGTCGTAGTCGTCGTAGTAGTGGTGGTAGTAGTAGTAGTAGTAGTAGTAGTAATAGTAATAGTAATAGTAATAGTAATAGTAATAGTATTAGTAGTTCTAGGGCAGTAGTGATAGTATACGCTCTAGGGCTTCAATGATGGAGAATCGAATGGGAAAAACACGGACAATTGTGATGGAAGCTGGGTTAGAGAGGTTAGCATTGGGATTGTGGCGGCCTGCGGAATTGGAGTGTAGGATTTGGGGTGCATGTAAGCTGTTTCTGCTTTTTACTTTTGCTACTATTACTACGAAACCCCATGGCGCAGAGACTTCACCCAATTTGAGGCCCAGGCGCCGTGGTGCTTGATAGCTCAGTAATAGTAGGAGTAGTAGTAGTGGTAGTAGTAGCAGTAGCAGTACTAGTAGTACCGGTAGTTGTAACAATAGCAGTACTGTAGTAGAAGTTGTAGAAGGAGAATGATTGCAACGGATTAGCAGCTTGAGAGTCAAGAGTTTAGGCGGGGCCCTAGCAAAAGTCTCAAGCGCGACGTAGGCGAGCTGACATTTTTAGCATGCGCACCACAACCACATAAAGCCAGACAAGGGTAAAGGGCGTGACCCCTACTATAATAGTTTTGGCAGCTCTCAGTGACTCAGGTCACGATCAGCCGCTTGCTTCAAAAATCCTGAAGAAGCGCCGTGATGAAATGGCACGGCGAATGCGGCTGTGTTCCTGCCATGTTGTTTGCTGTAACAGCGCAGCTCAATGACTACAAGCCAACGCGTGAGTTTGCGAGTTTTAGCTTTTGTTGCGAACTCTGCCAGGCTTGACCCTCGCCAGAGGGTCGGAGGCGTACCTCATGAGGCTAGTCTGCCATCCTGCCAAGAGAAACCTGCCTATTCTATTTTGCAAAGGTCCTTGCATCGCAGTTGGAAGGTAAGCGACGCGTAGCTGAAGCAGCCAACTCAGAGATGCCAATAGACTTGGTCTTGGGACTTTGGCTCGGAAGGTATGGCGTGCGAGGGAATTGAATTGATTTAGTGGAGGAGACCTGCAAGAAGCACCCGAATCCAGAGGACACGGATCGTGTTCCGCTATCCCTATGGCTTAACACGGCCTCGAAAAATGTCGAAAGGCATACCATATCGGGATCCAGAGCATGTCTAGCCAGCAGATGACTAAGCATGAGTGTGAACAGCCCAACCCAGTTCGGAACAAGGCTTACAACAAGACATTAGCGGAGCTTACCTAAATCTGAAAAATAAAACGCACCCTTCGGGGAAGTTCGGCTAGGAAACAGTAAGAACCAACAAGTGGAACATGGCTTTTAGAATCCATCCTCAATCTTGCAAGAATTCTCATGCTATGCGTCCTTCAGAAACTGGAAAACCCTATGCGAGTCAGATTCAGCTAGATATGTTTGGGTGTAATGTGAAGAAGAGGGGCAGGGCATGTCATCACAATAGACAGTTTGAGTTCAAGTGACCAGAAGATGGAGCAAGCTTGTGCAAGTGAAATTTCTGTCCCTGAGGCGATGAAAAAACAACCGGTCTGGAAAGAATATCATCAGCAAACACGCCATGCAAGTACGAAGATCTGCCAGCTTTGAGGGCCAGTAGCGGCTTCGACTCGAGCAGGATAGCCCTCGAATGCAGGTCTGATTCGAGGGCTTTGATGACGGCCGCAGAGGTCTGCATCTCTTGCGAATTCTTCCGAAGCGAGTGGCAAACCGCTCGAACCACACATTTCGACCGCCAAGTTGGCTGTTGGTGTTTGCTGGCAACGGCTCAAGAATTTTCTGCAGTTAACATTGTGGGTCAGCACTTTGTAAATCAAGACACGAGAGACCTCCAGGACTTCACCTGCGACCAGCTTCTCATTCCCAAAGTACTAAGCCTAAGCGGTACAAAGCTCCTTTAGCTGGGCTGAGGCAGAACAAGCGGAAGACGCATTCTACGCGCAGAGTGCGGTCCTGCAGGAGTACATCATGCACAGCATTGTAATCTTGAGCGCAGTAGCTGCAGATGCGGCATCCACAGCCATTGTGTATGTGCAAACGCGCTGGACTTGCCATGCTGCATTCCAGGATCAGATCCTGCAAACTGTGGAGGGCATGAAGGCAGCCAAAGTTTTCTGTACTGGCTTGCTGCTGCTTCTACTGCTGGCCGCAAATCAGTCTTTCAAGAGCTTACGCTGGAGCAAAACTACGGTCACATATTGTCAATCAAATATATAAAAGCAAGGGGGCGTGCAATTTAGCAAACCCTGCTCACACGTCAAGGTCGAACATGATATATGTTGTGATGACCCTCAGAAAAGGCATGTGCCAGGACATGTGCATGTGTACGCCATAAATCACCTCATGCCCACACATGTTTCCGTGTGCTATAAAAAGGCCTACAGCCACGAGAATTGCGCATCACTGGATCAAAGGGGATGTTCTATATGTCAAATATGCCAACTTCGTAACCAGTCTCAGAGTCGCGACTGTCTGTGGCATGCCACAGCTTTCGGGTCTCGCATGCTTCTTGCACTTCACATTACTTGGTCCAATGTCAAGTTTACTCATCTTAATGTGCCAGCAAGCACAGGGTGGTATGGAATGGTGCATGTTCCACTTGCCATACTTGCCAGAGTTCCAATAGTGACTGGTATCATGCCCGTCACGGTCGTCATACAGTGGGGAAGTCCAAATTTGTGCTGCTTTGCAGACAAAATTTTGAGGACTTGAGACTGTCGGGTCATCATCCTCGTAAGCATTCTGTTTTTTGAGGACCTCTCCTGCCTTGCACCTATAGCAGAGGCGTATTGCGCACTGTGCGTTTGTTTGTATGGGCTTGTGTGGGCTCTTAGTTGTACACAAGCCACTGAAACTGAAACGACTTGCTGACAGCACATTACTGTGCCGCTCTTGCATGCACGCGGTGTTCATGCTTCCAGATTGATTATCCTGGACGAGTCTGCGTAGATTCATGTGGATGATGATCACTTGTTGACTTAGGGCGTTGTTGACACATCAAGTGCTATGACTCATTTGTTGTCAACCGGTCATTTTGGTGCTCTTGACGGTGAACTTGACCAAGATGTGGACAAACTCCAGCATGCGAGCAGGCCCTGCGCGCCCGCGACAGACAAATGGCAGTGGTAGATTATTCCCTGGCCAACTTGCGCAAGGACGTCTAGTCGGCAGACAATTTTACTGGCACATCATCTGGTCTCTCAGGAGCAGCGCCGAGAGTACGCGCTCAGTGATCCGGATGCTCTGAAGAGGGAGACACTGCCGGTCCCTGAAACGAAGTTTTTTTCGGCCTCGCAAATCTCTCAGCCACAACCTGCCCAGGCCTGATCCAGAGGACCCCTCTTTCGGACCTAGTTCTATGCTCAAGTCCTGGCCTTGGAAAACACTGCGCAGATTTGTATAGGCCAACAACCGCGGGAAAGGTAGTTTCTGAGTGGATACAATTGTCAATGTTGGATATTTGTGCTTCGGGCAAAATTCACCTGCAAAGCCATCTGCCAAGCAGCTGTGGTGACTGTAGTAGGCGGTCTGAATCTGGCATTGTACATTAACCTGGCTTTGTGATGTTCAATGCTACGTCATGTCTGGATCCATGGCAGAAATGGCTCCAGGTTCCCCAGCCACGGTGCTGCCCTAAGATGCTGGCACAATTGGCACCGCTCTGCAATGCTCTGCAGCTTAAAGAGATGAACAGACCAATCTTTGCAAGGCAAAGCCTCGGCGGAAGCAAAGCGTCAGAGTAGGATCCTGAGCACAGGTGAAGCCCAAAATTGGCACCGGCTTCTGTGACAGGTTAGCAGTTGCATGCAGTTGCGAAGCCGGTGTTACGCAGGTCAGGAGGATCAAGCTGCCTGGCTGGAGCGCAGACCTCAGATGTCAGGGCAAGGCGATTCTCGCGGCCGGTGCCGTAGGTATGGACAATCAGCGCAGGTATCAGGTACAGGAGAAGCTGGACCGGCAAGCGCAAGAAAAGGCGTTCGACAAGCTCCACGATGATCGCGTGCCCAGCCCGGCGGACAAGTTTTGCCGCTTTTATTGTTCATACCTTCGATGGCCTGTCAGTAGTCAAAGCTCCTTGCAAGCCTGTCCACCCCAGATCCTTGGTTTGAGGCAATGCTTGCTTCGCAAGTCAGAGCAGTTTGCGAAGATAACGAGATGCAGGTCGAGTAGCACGATATGTACCATCGCAGAGCCATGCACTCGTGTGATAGTACGAAGACACGCTTTCGATTGCAGGAGCAACGGGACGCCAAATGCGAAGAAGCCGCTGAGTGCCCTGTCAAAGTGACCGTCAGCAACACAAGTGTCGATGTGGACGGCCTGCTGTCAGGAACCTCCGACTGGCCCAAGCTGCTAAGGAGCTACAACAGGCAAAGGGCCTCTTTCTGATTAGCAGAAGACTTGGCTAGAGCGCTGCCAGGCGAAAAAGGCAGAAGACGATGCACTGAAGCAGAAGCATATAGATACGGTACGGGCCCTGATGCAAAGCAGACTCCGAGGGCTCACCAGCAATTTTATTTGACAGGCATTTCTCATCATGCTATGCCTGGCTGTGAGATCCATCGTGTGTCAGGTACTGAACTCGGAGTGGATTGGAGAGATGCACGACGCTAAGATCGGCCTGACTGGAAAGCCCATGAAGGCCGAATACAAGAGGCTGACCTTGGAGGAAGAGCAGGCCAGCGCGTATGCCAGCGGAATTTGCCAGCAGAAGACGTCCAGCCTCCAAAACACGCCAGCCTTTGAAGCGGTTCGGTTTTTGGCTTGAGGAGATCTACAACTCCAACGCGCGGCAGCTCTTAGACAAGCAAGCCAAGAAGAACCGAGAAATCCTGGAAAAGGCGGGCCGGACACTGAACTCGCTTCGCCTCCAAGCTCACTTCGGCGGGAACATAGCTTGTATGATACCACGCATGCTTGGGTGGACCTTTCTATCACTGCTGTTTTTATCTTCCGAGCAGGCAGAAGACGCCTCAAAGATTCACTGCAATGCATCTTAGCTGCATCAGTTGTGCTTGGCCCAGCACGTCACACAAAATCCAGTTTTGCCACGCAAGTGACGTTAGCATTCTGGCCTTGGCTGGCTAAGTAATTCTGCCAAAGCATTTCGCAAGGTTGCAGTCCTGGGCGCGCTTGAAGAAGAACGTGTCCGGCAGCAGCAGGACGCTTGATCAGTGCAAACTGGAACACTTCGGCAAGTAGCTTGGCTTTGTGTCGCCACTACTGTACAAGTCCATTTTCCCCACGTGTGCTACTGCTACAGGAGCGCAGGATGCGCATGGTGGAGGAAAACAAGAGGCTGGCATTTGCTGCAATCTCAGAAAGCTCCCCAGAGAACTACTGTAGGGCCCTTTAGGCTTTGTACAGAACAAATCTGGCGCAAGTCGTGCGTGCAGCAAGGCCAAGAAGGAAGCTGACAGGGGAGAACGGATTGAGTACTTCAAGTACGATCCGTGAGTAGATGCTATAGCTTAAAGCCCGTGTCCGATTTCACCCAGCATGTGTGGATTAGAGATGAGACGCCCTCGCAAATGTGAGGGGCCGGCGGACTGACGGCAGCGCGAAACAAGACCTATTCTGCTTCGTGAGTCGAAGCCGATCAAACCACAGCAACGTAAATCCATTTGCGAAGTGGCAGGTGGTGTATGTCAGCATCCTATGTCTAGGACTCCTGGCGACGAATCCGACTTTGGAGCAAAAAACACCTGGGGTTGAGTGATTGGGGCTTTTGCCGGACGCAAGCGCAGAACGCAGCAGCAGTCCTGCAAGGTGCTAACAGACAGCTTGACAGGTTGAGAAGAGTCACTGCCTATCTTGATGTGGGTCCTCTTCTGATAACTTGTTCTACACCATACTACTCCCCACATTCCTCACAACTGCAGCTTCTGCCAACACCATCACCCCTCTTCCAGCCTCCACTGATCATCCTGTTCGTGGTCGTTGCACAGCAATTCAGAAGAAGGACCCACGACTATGGAAGCTTTGATGTACGGCTTGAGCCGACAACGCAGACTTGGGACAGACTTGGGAGTGATGACGGCGGCCCTAAAACATAGGGTGTGTACTGTAGCAGGCCTTGCAGCCCTTGGGCGACAAAGGTCTGGTAACAGAAAACCGGTCTCCGAGAGACCCGGCAACAAACCCACCTCTTATCCCGAAGCCCGCGGCAAAGGGGCTTGAAAAAAAGAGCCGCATCAGACTTCGGCCAAGAGTAGTCTGTCAGCATGGCTGCATGCAGATACTGTACATACATGAGCTATTGTCCAAATTAGTCAATATTAGGCTTGCCAAAGGTTCATTCAGAGTGCACTTAGGGTTCCTTCGGTAGTTCAGCATAGTCCCTAATATGCTTTCTAAGAGAAACCCACGCCCATTAGTTGTTTGGGAAGTTCACATGCTGATGCTCAAGAGCTAGTAATACCAACCCTTGCTTTGAGATGTATCCGTTACTCTCATGTGCTTGCAGGATCTCAAGATGTCACGTGGGATGGCCAGTGTCAGTCATGAAGGCTCAAGAGAATCAAAACCGCCAGAGTTGTGCAACATGACATGCGCTCTGTTGCTCCAGCTCTGCACACAAAAAGCAGATTAAGCCACCTCGTGCAATCTTGGATGCCAGCCGCCTTACTTCACCGCAGCATAGTCACAACCTAGTTTGCACTAAAAACAGTCATCTGGGCTGCGATGCCTGTCAGAGGTGATCCGGACAATCTCCTGGTGCTTCCTCCATGGCCTTCTGCACATTCTGCACTTTGGATTGTAGCGTCAATGTGAAGGATGTTGAAGCCCGTGACTTCACGGCATGACTCTTCCTGAAGCATTGCTGTCCTCCAGACGTTTCGACGTTGTCTTGCTCCATGCCGTGGAAATTCTGCCAGGTCGGGCGACACCTGGATCTTCCTTTGAATGACCTTCCATCCCTGCTAAGGCAGACCTTGCAGAGTTCCGTGAATGCTGCGTCAAGAGCTAGCAGAAGGCAGCTTGAAACAGTTACAGAAGATGATGGAAGAGGCACACTTGCCAACGGGTCTTCGGACGCAACACCCGAGGCAGGCTTTTGCAGATCGATTTGATTATGTGCCTGACGCTCAGAGTGCAAAGCTGCCTTGTCATGCTAGAAGCAGGCTGCCGTTAGCGCAGAGTGTTCAGAGCTCTGTGGACAAAACTTGTTTGATTGAGTTCGAGACAAGTTCATGTGACGGGTCACAGTTGCATGCGACATCTGGCTTAGTCACTTAACATGTCCAGGGGCTGGCTCTAGGCATGGCTATGCTTTCCTTCAAAGCTCCATGACTCAGTCCCAGCAAGCAAAGTGGCAGATTTCCGATTTCCCATGCCCCAAGAAATCTCCAAGAAGGGAAATGTTCCTTACCACGGTGAGTGCCACCAATTGCCGAGAAAAGATTGTTCCGGGACCGCTTGGCCAACTTTGGCTTGGAGCACATCCAGTTCTCTGAAAGAGGAAAACTCTGTGGGTTCCCATCTGCATGTCAACACATTGTGTTATTCCAGAACACTGCTGCGCGCCCTTAATTCCGGTCTCCACCGCAAACAAAGGCCTTCACGGTTGTAATTGATGCGAAAGCCCAGACGGGAATCTTTAAGCGCGGCTCCTCTCAAAAAACCGGCGGAGGCCAGTGCCACGTAAAAGAAAAGCGAAATCTTGGCATGTTTATGCCCCCAACCACTAACGAAGCCAATGTGTTTGCGGCCCTGCAAGCGAGCATTTGCTTGAGTCTCTACGCCTTACACCTTTGGGCAGCACAGCTGCTGCAATCTCTATGGAAGAGTGGTAGGTGATCAAAACTCCCCAAAAGCAAGAAGGGGAGTGGCAGAAAGGAAGCTGCCGCACGCAACTACTTGGCGTGTGTAGGCTGGGATCGGAGGGCTTCTTCATGCAAAGCCCGATCTACCGTGAGCAAACTCCTTGTCGTGAAGGCAGGAAACAAAGGTTTCAAACCCCGCCCTAAGTGGCGGATAACCTCAGTCAACGAACAGTCAAGCAGAGCTTCTATGGCAGTGTATGGACGTCGGCATCTTGCCACATTGAAGTTAACAACAGACAGTTGCTGCCAATTGGTAGATATCAACAACAAGCAAACATCCCATGACATGTGAACACGCAATCGCAATATATCGCACTGAAGGGCCGTCTTTGTGCTGGCACGCATTGCTTTCCTGAGTTGAAGGTCCATACCGTTGGCCGCAGAAAACGGACAAGGCGTTGGACACGATTTCAAGCCCTCTGCTCGCGCCGTAGATTTCTATTTCTCATTGAATGACACCTGCATGTTCGTCAGTTAATCTGCTGCGGTAAATCTGAGGCGGAGTCCTGCCTTACTTTAGAGGCCGGGGCTTGGCAGAGCAAACTGCGCACATCGGAGCTTGGCACGAGCACCATGAGCTAAGGGTGAGCAATGGCGTTCTGCCGTCATTGGCAGAGTTTCACAGTCGCTGGATCCAGATACTGCATCCAGCCCTGCTGAGACCGAGGAGAGGTGGTTGCAACCCTATCACCTGCAAAACAGATCTTGATGAGATGCAGGAGCTTCAGCTACGGTTGGAGACAGAGCTGCGTTGGGTGCACCACTCCTCGTGCAGTTGTGCGCAAGTGCCGCTACCGCTTGTGCTGAGAACGCGCGTGGACTCTGGCTAAAGCTTTGCCGCACGCTGCGAACAAAACATCAAGGCATCTTTCAAGAGAGTGGCATCTAGACTAAGCACAGTTCGGAATGCAGTACAACAAGCTGCGCGCACAAGGGCTTACCCACATGCGCAAATACTAAACTGTAGTCTCCCTTGGCGGATTACTCTTTGTGGGCAAGAATGCGAGCGCTGCGAAGTTGCAGCGCGATTGTCTCTGCGGCTGGCCAAGCGGATGACAGATGCCTGACGGACCGTTCGGCATCTATGCGGCCTTTGCGCCGACCAGTGCTGCAGCCTCGGAGGAGCGATTGAGCATTCACCGCATCCTTCAGACTCCCGCTCGACGGTTCTTGCGCCTCTGCAGTGCAGTTTAGATTGTGTAACCTAAGCAAATGGTCCAAGTAAATGGTCTGCTGGAAGAGCCGCTGCTGGCAGCTTGACTGACAGCGTCAGCTCTCCCTGCAGCTCACCATGGCCAGCCAGCAGGATCTTTTAGATGGCGGAGGTATGCCCAAGCAAGTGCCCCGGGAGGAGAGGCCATTGCCTGGGGCTCCAGATCAGCAGAGGACCTGCCAACAACTAGAAGTTCTAGAAGCGTCAGAACCTGTTGGCTTGGTCTCAGAGCCAGTTGGCACTTTTCGCATCTTTCTGCACTCCAATCACTGGTAGCTTGCACCAACATCATCCAATATCACTGATGATAGTGGTCTTGTGGGCTCGTCCGTCAAGGTGGCCCTGAGTGACAGCTTCAGTGTTCTCTGCATCAGGTCTCTCAAGCGTTTGAGACAGCTGCTTCCACTGATTGCCAGCCTATGTCGAGACATGTCGCTGCATCATGCCTACACGTGTCTCTGTGTGGATTGATCAACAGCAGAGCTCCATGACGAACTTTGGCCACATTGTGCCAGGATTGATGCAGATGTGGAGGCGGCCGTTTCTGGAGGTGCCTTGCGCAGATCGAGGGTTTTTTTTGAGAGGCAGAAGGTGCGTCTAAGGAAGCGAGGCATCATTCAAACAGAGAGAGGCGAACAGGAAATACGCCAGAAAAGGACAAGAAGATTTCGAGAAAGGCTGAGCGCAGGCCCTTACTTGTAGCACTCCCAAGGATCCTGAAAACATAGGGCCCCTCTGGTCAGGAGAAGCCAATTGAGGGTTGTGTGACAACCCCGCGCCAGAGGATTATGTCCTGTTGCGCCGCGAAGTGCAAAACGCGGGGCTTCAGTATAAAAATTAAAGACCTTGAGAGGAAAACCTATAGCGATAACGAACACAATAAGGTCTAGGAGCAAAATAACGCCTGAAGAACTTTTCGGGTCAAGCAACTAGGATTTGCTATACAACGCCTTGTGCATGACATGGCATACCGCAATCCGCGAGCATCAGGGGCCCCAACGTGGCTCCATCTCCCATCTACAAATTTTGCCATCTTGAGAATCCTGAATCGACCATGCACATGTACCAGGAATGTCACCGCGATGAGCGGACATCCGCACACAATTCCATCATGCCTGTAATGCGCGACTACCCACACGCACTCGCCGGACTGACATCGCATGCCTGGAGCCGTCCACTCTTGACATCATCTGTCGCCTTTATGAGCAGTCCGCCCTTCTGGTGTCTTTTTCAAACCAAAGTGCAGGCCCAGTCTTGGCTTATATAAGCGTGCTTCACTCTTGGTGCATCCCATTCTATCTGGCGGCGGATTGGTTGTAGCATTAAGAGCAGTCCCCATAATCACTCCCTTGAATTCTCTTGGCCTTTGTATGTTCCTGAGTAGTGCTCCAGACGTGCCCCTGCACTTGCCTTGTGTATATTCTTAAGCGGGAGCTGCGCTCACTTAAACTTCTTGTTGCTTCCTTGATGCCCTTTCTTTCAGTTCCTTCATTTCCTTTCCTGCTCCCGCTGATTTTGATAACATGGACCTTTGAGGGCACGCGCCGCTCCAATCCTATTCGCGTGGAGCTGCTTCCCAAACCGAAGCAGTCTGTTCCCTATCGGGCGGCTATACTTGCTCTCAGACAGGCGCCATTCATGCATCATGACATATCATGACGTTGCCATCTGTCTGCACAGGCACAGTATGATCAGCTTAAGCTCGCCGTCTGCGACAAGCAACGTATGCTGTTGGCCATCATCCTGCACCCAGCCTGTGCCAAGTAATTCCTGCTTATTCCTGGTTCCACTGCCCCCGCTCTCTCTCTAAATTCGCCAGAGCTCACCCAGAATATCTCGCCAACTCGGCCTCCTTTCAAGGTCATCGTTTGCTTGACTCTTTTCCCGCAAGCTTCGGTTGCCCTCACCTGATATCTCCGAATTGAAGTTAAATGGCCTGATCAACCCCTTGATTCTGCTAAGGATGCTAAGGGATCACTTACCTTGATTTGGCCATGGACATTGAAATTGCTACGGACATTGCCCTTCCTGGTAGCAGTACGGATAGCAAGCGCATCCATGGGGCCGCTCACGTCATTCGCTTAGTTTGTTTAATTCTTACTCTCAATCAGAAGCTGTCCTGCAACATCATGTCCAGAAGAGTGCCCAACCAGCGTCCTCGTTACTCTTACATACTCTTGTAATGTCGTTGGCTGCTTTGGCCTATGTGCGGACCCATCCAAATTCCTTGCCTTCTCTTGTGCAGGTGAACCTGCGTAGACATAGGCTGGTGTCTGAGCTCATGCTTTCGCAGCATGATGCTCATGATGCCAGCGCCCTACCACTTGTGAGCCCGCCGTTTTCCTTGCCGACGATTTTCCTGGGAACCCTACCCCAAATATCATGTTCGCGGCGTTTTACTGAAACACCAACCCGGTGGCCTTCCTGTACTTGACAACACATGCTGGCCTCCTGTGTATGCCCTTTGCTTTTGGTCCAATCACGCGTCTCTGCAGACGCCCGTATTGCATTGGACATTTTTCTAGGTAACGCATTGCCTGAAGCCACCCACTGGCACGCCACTTGGTATCCGCCCTCTGGTGCTCCGGACACCCGCCCCCGCCCTCTGTGGCGCCCTCGTGAGTTTTGGCCTCCGCGCCAGGGCCTACTATGCGACCCTACAGCAAAGGTATGTGCTTGTAGGAAGGAAAGCTGATCAGGTTCGTGTTTGACACTCACTTGTCGGCCTATCTCAGTAATCTGCGTGGTTTGTTCACAAGGTGAATTTCTGGTGGGGTGAATAAGTTGCTCCGCGCTTGAGCACTGTGACCGCTTCGTGAAGGAGAAAGACAAACCTCTCCTGGAGAAAACATGTCTGCGAATTCCCCGGGTGATGGGTCTGTCTCAACGCACGTAGATGCTTGATGGATCCTTCCATCTGAAAGTTTGTGCTTTAATTATTTCGCTTGTCACATCTTGTCACACAAGCCTCTCAGCTAGCACCCTGTAGGCCGTGATGACAAGATAGCCTCTACGCAAGCACCTCAGGGCAAGTACATTCTTTTGTGCACAGATTCCTTGCTTGAGAACTGGTGGTTGCATCTGCCTTCTGAATATCGGAGGTTGTCAGGAGTTTAGCATTTCCAATCTTACTTTTGTTTCAGAGCCACGTCATGGTAGTTTGTTTCCGTGGTCTGACCCCTGTGATAGGGGCCAGGAAAAGCCGCCGGCTGCAGTCCAGCATCAAATGCATCGTGTAGGCATGGCTTAAAGGACAGCAACCATGCGCAACAACCTCAGGCCGAGCAAATCTGAGCTAGTATATAATATGAAACTCCTAGCTGCTTCTGGACACTGTTCCAGAGCATTTTCCAGCACTGTGGGATCTCGGTGTTGCTTTTGCCAAGAAGTTGGGTTTAAATTCATGCAGTCTTAGCAGTGAGATTGGAGATATGCTCAGGACCGCGCAGGGCTGGGACAATCCGGAGCTGTCTTCAGGCATGCTAGGCAAGCTGTGGCAAGAAACAAGAGACGAACATGGGTTCGCAGGTCCACATTTGCGTGGACTTGCCACTGGTCCGGATGTGATCCGGTGCGAAAATGTGCGAAGGACAAGTGATAACTCCTCCTGGTTGGCCGAGGTTGTTGTGGCCTCCCTCCTCTTCTGGTTTGCTACCAGGACAGAGTGGTCGCCCTGTGCTGTTGATGGGGTTTCGTATGGATTGTGTGGTCTTGTTGGTTTGGATGAGTTCAAGTGCCGGCCTTTGGCTAATGCCAACGGATGGTCAAGCAGGTTCATGATACTCCATGTTTGCTTTGCAGAGCTCGGAGGCTATGGCTGCCGCAGGTGTCCATGCTTCCCTTTGTGATGCTTTGCAAGGCCCTCAAGCCTGCAGTCCAGTCTGACATGGAAATGAGACGCTCCGAGGCACAGCATCGACAAGTGCACTGTGGTGCACGCAGGAAGGTGTTGTTGTTTCGCTGGGGCCAGTTCCGCTCTGCATCTTCAGACGGCGTATACCTTATAGGCACGACTGGAGCTTTGCAACGCCAAATAATTCCATTCTCATTCGCTATTATAGCCTGCTTGTGCTTGGGGCAGGGACATTGCTGCCATCATGGTGATCCGCGGGCGCAAGTCTGTAGCAAAGACGCGCTTGTTCAGACTTTGGCATGTTCAGCCAATTCCAAATGTCAAGCATTAGCAGCCAGGTTGCAGCCGCGGTGGCGAAGCATTTTCTCTGCCTGTGGCAACCTTTTGGGTATGCTTACGCGCTGACATTGGGCAAGGTCAGATCATCAGATGAGCTGGTGCTGAGTTTCAGCATGTCGAGATGATGTTGCGCGGTCAGGAAATAGTCCACATCCGGCTGCGTCATGACGAGGACCTGCAGTCTTCGCGCGATGGTTCAATGATTGCCACTTTCCTTCGTTTTCCAGAGGAGAAGAACCACGCAGACACAAGACTATCTGTTATGGCCTCAGCGTAATGTAGGAAGCGGCAAGGTGGTTGAAGACTTGACTCTTGGGCTCCTCAATGGTCACGTGCAGTGCTGTCGTGGAGGCTCTGCCCATCAGCTGGCTGTCGTGGCAGAGCAGATGCCTCAGCCTAATATTTCAGTCCGATTGGCAACTGGCTCCCACAAGATAGTCCGGTGGCCTCATATTGCCGTCTCGGTTGAGATTTACAGCTTGCATAGGTTTTGTCCATGTGTACATGCGTTACCAATGGACATGCTCACTGCCAACCTCGCAAAAACTGCTGAATGCAAGAGCCTGAAGTTTAATCATCTTCCACTTCCAAAAGCGCTGCGTCCATGCTCAATCGCTTTCCAGTAAGTGGGCCTGCGAACAACTCCTCTAATCACCTAAGGGAATCACTGCTACAAGCAGGGTCCTTGAATTAAAGTCACGGTGTGAGACTCATGCAGTATACCACACTGCGGCAGCTGCTTCTGAATGTTGCTAGTACTGTATATGCAGCTATGTGCAGCTGCTGCTTTTTCAGAGATAGTGGTTACTGCAAGATGCTGAAGCATCCCGAGGAGGAGGAGGAGGAGGAGATTTAGTTTTGGTAGGGGGTTCCTGTAAAACTCTTTCTTTTTGCTTTTGGCTTTCTACTTACTTTCGGCGAGTGAATGTGTTGTTTTGTTTTTTGCTGCTGCTTCTGCCTTCCATTTCCGTCCTCGATTCTATGTTCCATGTTACTGTTCTTCCTGCGTCTAGCTTGCTTTTTGCTTTCTGATTCTTCGGCCTCTTCTGCATCCTTTGTTAAATTACTGCGTGACTGGCGCATTTGCAACAATCAGAAGTGTTGCTAGTGGTAGTTGTAGCAGTCGTAGTAGTAGTAGTAGTAGAAGAAGAAGCAGAAGTAGAAGTAGTAGCAGTAACGGTAGCAGTAGCTAGCATTTGTGATGCTGGTGTTGGTGGTGCGACATTCAATTTTCACCCGCATTTGCAGAACCCAATGTGTCCATTGGGCATCGGGAGGAGCAGACTTGTTCATACCGGGTGCATTTAATGCACATGCCGACGGCATCTCGCGAAGTCATGCTACATAATTGGGCAAGCGGATGCGTACGTGCAAGCGCCGCCAAAAGACATTAGCTACATCCATTTAATATTCAATCACAGGCTTCAGTTCTTTGGTGACTGTACCATTGGTACAGTTGGTATGTACACCACTATTAGGCATTGGTAGACATTGAACTCAACATAATCCGAGGCCATTATTGTCACAAATGGCATGTCGTTCACCATACCTTGGAAAAGCCACATCGTGCCCATGTGATGGCCTGTCGACCCAAAGTGTAATGCCTGCAGCGAGCCGATACTCAACCCAATCAACCAGCTGGAATCATCGTGTGTGAGCATTCACTCACCTTCAAGGTAGCTGACACGGCCTGGCAGCTATACATGCGCTAAGCCCCAGCTGAAAAGCAATTGAAACCGCACCTCGAACAAGCTTTCAACGTTCGCACGAGATTGCAATTGGGATGTTTATGTGGCCTGAATGCAGCGATGACGAACTCCGGGCCGTGATGCCGGCTGTGAATCAAGTTATTGTTGGCATACTTGGCCAGCAATGGCCAGCATATTGCAAGCCTGTTCGCAGACTTTGCTTTCACATGGCTTGCCAGGATGCACTGCAAATCCTCAAGGTTTCTGATGGTTTCTCTTCCGATCTGTGCAATTGTCACGGCACACCTGAAGGCACAATCGTTCAGGCCTTCAGACCGCAATACGCGATGCAGAGCCCTGTTCTCACTTAACGCCTTTAACGCGCATCGCAAAAAAGCCTTCGTTGGCTTCCGAAAGAAGAGAACAATCTCCTTCAACAGCAGCAGCCAACAAGTCGCATGTAGGCAATCGTTTGAGATTTTTGGTAGTTCAGCTCCAGAGTACACAGTGCCCAGTCACAGTCTTTGTCCTTTCATTTGCCCCCTTGCGGAAATATGCGAATCCGCGCAGGGTCGCTTTGTTAAGTGATGTTAAGTGCGAAGCCGAGGATGTGGCTCCCGCACAATGCTGGTTTCTGTGGACAAGGATCGCGTGTGACCAGAACAGAAGCTATAACAGGCAAACAACTCACGCTTGCGAACGGTCGCTTAGATTGTACGAACCTGTGGAAGGCCGATGACGTTGTGGCCCACACTCAGTTCCGCTCAGAGCACGGCCCGCAGGCCCATTGCAATCTCTTGTCCCTGCAGAGGGTGAAATCGTGCGAGAGCCATGGCCTATATGGCCTTCGTCTCCTCAGGCTCCACTGCCGGAGTCTCTTCGGTGCAACGCCCAGGCATTGCGTTCACCTGGGCTGACATCCAGGAAGAGAAGACCCTTGTATTGAGAACGGCAAGGGCTCTACCTAGTGAATCCTTCAGCCTGAGGATTGCCCTGCTATTCCTTCAAGTTGCATGTTTTTTTTTGTCAGGTGGCTGCCGCAAAGTGGGTGGTTTGCGATGTGTTTGAGATGCTGCTAGAAGCTCAGAGTTTACACCAACGAGCTTTCTCTTGCTGCAGAACTTCAGGTGTGGCTGCTGTAGAAGCAGGGGTCCTGCATGGAGTTACTAACGTTTCTTCTAGCGTCACTGTCCGCTGGTTCAAAGGAATGAATGATTATTATCAAAAGCTTAGGTGTTGTGAACGTTCAGCTTGAAAATTGTAAGCTTTGCTACTGCAGGCCTTTGCGGTGCAGCAGCTTAAACTAAGGCTGGCCTGGCACGCTCGAAACCGAGTAGCCTGCGATGCATGCTCGCTGTTACTGCAGCCATTCCAGGAGGCAGCGGATGCGAGCTGTTGAACCCTAGCCTGATGGGCATGCTGGACAGTATTCATTAGAAATGCTTACTCTAGTCTGTTAGAATCCAAAAATATTATCACAAGAATTCGAAAGATGCGTTCCACTTTGCGGTTGGGACAGCGAAGTCACCTTTAGTGCTTGACTACGACCAGCTGTGTGTATTAGCGAGTAAAGTCGAAGGTAACACCGCCTCCAGCACTACAGTCCAAAAGCGCCCCAGTTGTTTACTTGTTGTTGGGGTTAGTATCATGTGGCACCAGTTGGAATCTGAATCGGTCGGAAAATGCGCTGCAGTACTCAGCATTTCGTCTGCAGGGTTTACAACAGGGACCGAGTTGCGTAGGGTGCGTGTGGTGTGGCAGCATTTTTCAGGACTGCGTAGAACTGACTTGACATCTTCGTTCATTGCATGCACGGCTTCTGAGCTTAAGAAAATTGCTGGGTGCCGCAGGCCGTGCTGCTCCAATTGCTCCCCTGCTTTCATATGCTGCACAGCACGGCAGGCCAACCCGAGCTACGCCTGGGCTGCTCGCAGCCGAACCGCTTGACTCGCGAAAAGCTGCCTTTTGATGGAAGCCGCGCAATGGGGGCGGCAGCGGCTTCGCATTGCAATGCAGCATGCTCCGCAGTTGCTCTGCGAAACCTGCAAGATCCTCGCAGGCTGCACACTTGGGCTTGCAAAGCGTCATTCTCCCCCCTCCAAGCCACTTGGCCAGCACGAGCATTTGCTGCATGTCAAAAGGCCAGACAATTGCTGGCTCGCCCCTCCTAGGAGAAGCGTATGCCGTTAGCCCTGGCAGCTGCAACTACGCGCGGGCTGTCGGGGCAAGTATCTCAGACTCCTGCAGAAGCAGTGGCCTGTCGATTGTGCGACAGTACACGATGATCCCTATGCCTGCGCTATTTTCACAAAAGGTATTGCTGCAGGCCGGACTCTACTCGCTGGCAGCAACGGAGGACCGCATGCAATCATGCAGTCAGGAGCCTCGTTTAACGTTTTCGCAGGGTATGAGCTTCAATGTCAGTCATGGAATGACATTGACAAGTGGGCCTGTCTTGCCCCACAAAATCAGACCCAGCTTGATGGTGTCCGGTTGAGAGATGTGTCAGTTCCGCCAAGCCTGAACGTTTTCTTCTGAGCAGCATGCTTTACACAAGTTCAAGCGATGACTGACAACTCAAACCTTCTTACGGCTCCCCTTCAGAGGACAATAAGGCACACCCTCAAATCTGGTTGAGTGAATGCGGGTGACGTGGTACCAGGTGTGTACACGAGCTGGCTGAAGGATGCTGAAGGCAAGAGTAGAAAACGGCAATCAGGGTTTGAAAGTTGACCGGCGCAAAGCTCTACCTCGAACTGTTTTCCTTGTACGAACGGAAGCAGAATGAAACAGATTTTGGCGAAGGGAGTAGTAGAAGCGCGACGCGACCCGATCTGTGCTTTTTTACTACCCATCAGCAATCAGCAGTCTTACATCGCACTGTCTGCAGAGTACGGATTGGTCGTCCTGACTTAACATGACTTAACAAGGTGCGCCAAAAGACAGCACGTTTTTACATGGCTTTCCAACCTCCACAGTAACAGCTGTTTGCGGGGGAGACGTTCGGCCGGCTCGGGTGCTACGCCGTTCGCTTCCTGCGGACCGCCTGGCATGGCCTGCCAGTGCGGGGCTGGCCGCGCCCTGCATGAACAGCTCGCGTCCATCAGCTCGCTCCAACGGGATCCGACAGGCTGTGCGGGAGGCGAGCTGAGGATGGCCGTCGCCCCACCCGAAGATGAACTGAGGATCGCGGAGGGGGCTTGGGCGTAGAAGGTACGATGCGGGGCCGACTTTTGCTAGTAATTTAATTCGAGAGACATTAATTAGGTGGAACGTGCAGAGTGCAGAGGTATTGTGCAGATTTTCTTTGAAACAATCCCTGCCCTTTCTAATGCATAACATGATCATTCGTACGTAAAGTGACCGGTCAAGTTCTACTTGTGGCGCCCACGATGCCCTGATCACGCAAAGTGATGGGGTGGGCCGTTGCCAGAGCCAGAAGTACAACGATGCTATGCGATGCTCACATTGCACCCAACGTTTTAACAGCGCACTCCGAGGAGGATGTAGCACCACTCGCTGTGCAAGTGCCGGCAGCTGGGAATGGCTGGTCCGCGCACAGCCCCTGGGCCGTGAGGTTGAGACCAGGTCATGGTAAGGCAATTGTGGGAGAAGATATGACATGTGATGCGTGTGCTCCGGATTCTCTGTTGGAATGGAAGAGATGTGAGCATAGCTAGGCGGCCGAAATTGACCAGCAAACGTTCCCTTAAAGTTCAGCACTGCAAAAAACTCCAGCGAAGTCTTAACAAATGCCTGAAGTCAGAAAGGTGGAACCGGTTTCGCACACTGTGTGATCATCACCGTCGGTCCTTGCCTCAGCATGCGACAGGTAAAGATGTTGAGGATCGACTGGTTGCAGAGGTTGGGATGTGATTTGTGCGGCCCTTGCACCACTGAGGCTTTGCGTGGCTTTGGAGTTGAACGTGACCGGTGCAACAGAAAGGGTCACAGCCTTGAAGTTGCAGCAGCATGCAGCAGCAATCCAGCTCTCCCAGCGTGAATATTTCTGATCAGAGCAGACCTGAGCTGAGGAGTTGGAGAGATGGTCGGGGCCAAAGTCCAAAGATACTCGAAAATGTTCGAGCCTGCCAGGAATTGCAATATGATCACATGCGCCCGAAAGCAGTGTTATGCTGAGCTCTTGCAAGTGCAGGGCAGCTTGTTGGGGGAGACCAATGGCAGCAGACGCTCAGAAGATTCACGCAAATGAACTCAACGCAAACGACCTTGGGCGCCAGAAGCGGAATCAACGTTCAAGGACCGCAACCGGGCGTGACGCCGCCTGCAAATGACCAGGCAACCACCTAATGGCAAAACCTTCGTCGCTGCGGGGACCTTGATTTTTGAGAATGCAGCTGTCTGTTGAATTCAACACTTTGTGCTTGGCCCTTGGATCCAACAGTTGCCAGCATTTGATTGATGCGTGCGTGCCCGCACTTGTCGAAGTTGTGTGTACTGCGCCTGTTGTGTCGAAGCGTTTTCAACTGTGGCTCTTCTGTTGCTGAGCCTGCAATTTGGAATCACACCTGCACTGTGTTATGTTGGATGTTTTGACGATGTCTTGCGCGCCATGAGTATTCCGTTTGTTGAAGATAAGACAAGCATGTTGCTGTGCTTGGAGCTAGCTCCATTGTTTCTACCGGGACATGCTATGTGTACTATTCGTATCAACAGAATGAATGGCTCGGGTTGTTCTGCGAATGCCGCTGCCCTCTTTGCGGTTATGTTTTCCGAGCATGGTGGTGCACTGATTGCGTGGGATTCAAGAGCAGCCGCACGTGCGCCACATGAACACTCGGTGCTACCGAAGTTTGGATGGCAGACGCAGCAAATGTCAAGCAGCTTCAACCCGAAGAAGCTGACATCAGCCCTGTCGCCAGCCTGTGCTACCTGCACCGCCCTGTGGCAGTAAATGGGATGTCAGCCCTCAGGCAAATCCACAAAAGTTCAGAGCCTGGTGTGTAGCCGAGTCCTCTCAGGTTGGCTGAGCCTGTGAGATACGTCTTGCTGCCATCGTCAGCCTTTATTCTGAACAGGCGGGATGTCAGCCACGCAATGCTAGCAAGAGGCGTCAACATAGCTTCCGAGCTCTGATCAGGTCCGGATATCCTGTTCTGCCCAAGAGGGGGAAGGCCTTGACCTGTGAGATCGTGTGCCCATTATGCTAATATGCTCATAGAGCATGCATCAGAGACACGATTAACATTCAGCTTCTGACATTTAGATCTGTCACCTGTAAAGGTTTTTACGCGGCTGGTGGGCAGAATCAAGATTTCTTGCCACGGGACTTTACTTCACAGGAGAGAACGGAAGAACGGCAAAAGAATGCAAGAAAAACGCAACTTTGTGGCTATTCCTTCAGGGCTGGAGTGGGACAGGTGCTGGGTGGGTGCTGCGGTGCTGCGGGCTTGGGGTGCTGAGTAACGGTGGGAACAGTGAAAGCGGGGGAGGGTTACGAAGGGGGACTGTTTTTTCTTTTTCCCCTGGTCCCTCTCAGATGCTGTCCTTTACAGCATTTGAAACGCTCCCAGACCAGCAAATGCTGCAATTTACAACATCTGAAGCGTTCCAAATGTTGTACTTTGCATTATTTGACACGCTCCGAGACCAGCAAACCGTGCAATTTACAGCATTTGAAGCGTTTCGATGTGGCTCAGTCCTCGTGTGGCTCTGGTCTCTTGGTCCTCTGGTCCTCTCGCGTTCTTCTGGTTCCCCTTATTTTCTCCAGTCCTGTGATCATTCCGGTCCGCTGGACCTGTGGTCCTACCCCTGCCTCCTCCAACCCCCTCGATGTTTCTAAAGCCGTGATTGCTTGCGATAAAGAGAAACATCATGTCATCACCGTGTCAGCAAGGTGTCATCTTAATTGCAAATGGGAGGGCTGCTCCCAGCACCCGCCCGCTTTTTCAAAGCTGTCCATGCTCACAGTAAAAAGGAAGCCTCATGTCATCACCCTGTTAGCTGTTAGGTAAGGTTGTGCAGATGATTTTGTTTTCGAATGGGCAGGGGGTGGGCCCCTCCCAACCCCGACCGCTTTTTAATGCCGTCCCGCCCTGCTTTTTTTGATGCCATCCAAGCTTGCCGTCACAAAGCGGCATCATGTCGTCAGTAAGGGAGGGTTATGCAGATCATTTTGTTTGCGAATGAGGGGGGCCGCGCCCTCCAACCCCCCCCCCCACCCCGCATGTTTAAGGCCATCCATGCTTGCAATCCTTCATTGCTTTAGATGCCTTAAGATCATTTCATGGTTTCCTTCTCTCATCATTCTTCATCATGTCGATCATTTTCGCAGTTTTCTCATCATCTTCCATCACACCATGTTTTATGATATTCCATCCTCTTTCGGCAGTTTCCAGTGATGGCCGCAGCGGCTCTCGAATTTTGATCGGAGACGCCGAAGACGCCGAAGCTCAGAAGGCTGGAGACGCCGAAGACGCGCAGAGACGCCGAAGACGCG
>CAJNIZ010011979.1:0-10377 GCA_905231905.1 Symbiodinium pilosum | reverse complement strand
CCTTGGGGACCCCTCGGGGTGCAGGGGAGGTTTAAGTGGGCATCCTAGGAATCCTCTATTAGGGCCTAGGGTTTGGGGTTTAGGGTTTAGGGTTTAGGGTCCAGGGTTTAGAGTTTAGGGTTTAGGAGGATTGTGTAGAGGAGTTTTGGAGAAGCTTCCGAACACGATAGCGTCAATCCCAAACTCTAAAGCCCCTGCGCTCCCGCAACCCTAAAACCCTAAACTCCAATCCCTGCCCAACCCCTAAACTAAAAGCTTTTTGGTTTTGGCACCCGAGCCTGTGAACAGAGTCCTCATCATGCTGGCTAAGATAAAAAAATCTTTAGGGTTTGGGCTTTAGGTTCTCTTTGCAAAGTGATGTTGGGGTGAGGACCTTAGAAAATAAATCGAACCCGGAGAGCAACATCAAGCGAGGCTTTGACAATGAAGCGCTCATCATCTGTTGCCTATGAACACTCATAAAGTGCGCAGGTACCATATGAGCTATAGTAGTCTAAGCTCCTAGTATCCCCTTTATCTTCCTCCACTGCATAGTCCCTTTGAGGAGTTTGGACCCTAAACCCCAGACCCTAAACCCTAAAAAAACCCTAAATAACCCCCCTGGGGAGTTCAGACTAGCCCTAAACAAACCCTAAACCCATACACAATCATAGGGATCCCAATATTTCCCGGCAAGGCCGAGCCCATAGAAAGAGACCACCGCCCTGGATAAAAGATTTCTCTAATGGGGACCCCGAAGACCACATGCACTTTAGTTTAGGGCTTAGGGTTTAGGGTTGTCTAAACCCCTTCTAGAGGACAAGTTAGGGCAGTACCATAGGGTTATCAGGAGGGATACTAGGAACTTCGACTATGGCTCACGTGGTTTAAGGTTTAGAGCTTTGGGTTGCAAGGAACTCAAAGAAGGGAGGGAGGAATATACTGGGTTGCTGTTAAGGAACTTGAATTAAGTTACCATAATGGGTATATATAGAAAATAATGGGGTTTCCCCAATATAGTAACTTAATTTAAGTTCCTTAACAGCAACCCAGTATATTCGGAATATACGGACCCTGGTAACGCATTCCTAGTTTGTTTGTACTATGGTATATTCTTCAGGTTCCTACCTTAAACCCCCAAACCCTAAAGCCCACACCCTAAATCCTAAACCCGAAACCTTAACCTCTGAGATTTTGTGCCCCATCAGAGGCCTTTTACTGTAAAAGTGCAAGGTTCGCCACCACGCACAAAATTAGGGTTTGGGTGTAGGGTTTATGGGTTTAGGGTTTGTAGTTTAGGGCAAGAATAAGGTTGAGAGCAAGTATACTTTAAACCTCCTAAAGGCCCTTATAACAAAACAAGTTGTAGGGGTCATATAGGGATTAGAAGGGTCATATTGGGGTTTAGGGCTCAGGGAAATATACGTTGGGCTCTCCCCACCCATTAACAGCCATTGAGATGGAAGAACCTGGGGACATTAGTTACAAAAGCCCTAAAGACTACACCCTTACCCCCCCGGCCCCAAAGCCCAATCCCAAACCCCTGAACCGCTAAATCGCAACACCCCAAGCCCTTGCCCCCTCAACCCCTCAACCGCAAAACCCTAAACCCTTCAACCCCTAAACCCTCTACCCTAAACCTCCTTACCCTAAGCCATAGGCCAGAACTGACTTGGGCCTGTATTTGGTAGATTCCCAAAAACGGGGACCCCAGCATAGACCCCAAAGCACTCGAATCCTTATTCTGGGGACCCCGAAATGGGTACCCCCAATTTTGGAAACCCCAAACCCCATAAATCTCAATATATATATATATATAATTTGGTCACCCCCCCCCGCCCCAAGAACTACCCAGAGAGAGAGAGAGAGAGAGATATGTGTGTGTTCACCTCCATAGACCCTTATTTGACACCCCTACACCCCCCAAAAAGGGTACGTACCCCTAATTGTAGGAAACCCCGATGTGACCTGAGTCAAGCGCAGAGCAACAACAAAACTTCTGGCCGGCCTCAGCGCCATGTGAGTAATGTTCTTTTTGCGGTTAAACCCAGTAAGATTATATTCCTCATATAAAGTCATATACCCCGAAAGGAGGATAGAATCTTACTGTATGTTGGGTACCCTAGTATTTTTACTTTTAATACCACTCATGCGGCCAGAGTTGCAGGGGTTCAGGGGTTTAGGGATTGGGGGGTTTAGGGTTAAGGGTTCGGGCTTGGGTTTTTTTTGGATGTTCAGGGGTTTAGGGGCTTCAGGTTTCAGGGTTTTGGGGTTAGGGTTTCAGGGGTTAGGGTGTGTAGGGGTTCAGGTTGTTCAAGTGTTTAGGGGTGGAGCGGCTTTGGAGTTTTGAGTTTTGAGTTTTAGGGTTTGGGGATTTGGGGGTTTAGGGTTTATGGTTTAGGATTTAGGGTTTAGGGTTTAGGGTTCAGGGTTTAAGGTTTTGGATTTAGGGCTTAGGGTCTAGGATTTAGGGATTAGGGTTTAGGGGGTTGGGGCTATAGGCCATGGCCAGGCCCTAGCGCTCAGCAACACGCAAAGAAGTAGGCGCGAGGTTATTCAACTATAAAGATGTATATGGGTGGTTGTCAAAATTATGGTCCCTTTTTGGGTAGCCTAAATATTTAGGTGCCATACTATAATAGGGACCCAAAAAAGGACCAGAATTTTGACAACCACCCATATGAGTCTTATATGAGCTATATTCTAAACTCCTAGTATCCCCCTTAATAACCCCTATAACACTTCCCTATACACTCCCCTATGTAATCCCTCTGCAAGGAGTTTAGCCTATAGCTCATATAGGTCCTCAACCGCTTTGCCCTAAACAGAAAAGAACAATCACGCCCAAGCCTCCCCAACCCTAAACCCTGGACCTTAACCCTAAACCCTTAAACCCCCGAACCCCTAAACCCTAAACGCTAGACCCTAAACCCTGAACCTTAAGCCCTAAACCCTCAACCCCTGAACCCCTAAACCACTAAACCCTGAACCCTTAACCCTAAATCCCTAAGCCCTTAACCCTGAGCCCCTAGACCAGTAAACCCTGAACCCTGAACCCTGAACCCTAAACCCCTAAACCCTGAACCAGGAACCCCGAACCCCGAACACTAACCTGCCTGGCTCCCTGGTCGTTCTCCCGGTTTAGGGGTTTAGAGTATTCCAACGATGAAGATACTTTGGTAACCTCCGCCGACCCTCCAAAAAGGACACCATCAGCTCTTATAACCCTAGCTGCCATTTGATTTTCCATGTTCTTTTTCATGTACTTATCCATGCTGGAGGCTGCCCCTGCCAGAATCCCTAGGTATAATCAAAGCAGCCTCAGCCATTTTCGGCTACCTGTTGCTTAATAGAGAATGGCCATATGAACTGTAGTCTGAACTCCTTAAAGGGGGTTATATAGGGGATTATGTAGGCTTTGGGGGATATTAAGGTGGACACTAGGAGTTTAGACTATTGCTCATATCATCCCCTGTCCCTGGTCATAAGCTCCCCCTCCACGCCACAAAAACAAAGTTCCCCTCATTTCAGAACGCTGCTGTATTGGGTCCATTATTTTTCGTGCGTGAGCGATGAACCCAACCCTAGACCCTAAACCCTAAACCCTAACCCGTTCCCACATTTTTCAGAAAGTCAGCTCAACTCCTGGCCAGTCGCGCCGGACGGATGCAGGACTCTGGGCTGGATGGTGAGCTCAATGCCAGGGCATGCTAATGAAGGGATGATATGTGTGTATACACTTACGGTTTAGAGTTTAGGGTCTCGGGTTTAGGTTTAGGGTGTAGAGTGCGGGGTTTAGGGTTACATAGGGGAAATTTCGGGTTTAGAGGGTTCAGGGACCTACATAACTACCAATCACGGGGAATCACATTGAAAAAGCTAAAAGACGTGGAAACTGCGTGCAATATAGGTTTAGGGAGCATCCTAAAGAATCCGCAGTATCAGTCTGAGGTCTACTTGAGGTACCCTGAAGTACAAGTATGCAAGGAGTCCAGGACCACAAACTTGGTAATTATGTAAGCCTTTATAGAATTCTGTTATGGGTTTGCGGTCTGGAGTCTGGAGTTCAGGGTTTAGGGTCTAGGGTTCGTGGGTTAGGGTTTAGGGTTACCATGCAGCCTAAACCCTAAACCCTAAAGCCTAAGTTAGGGTCGCTGTTGGGGTTTGTACCATGGGCCACATACCTAGCATCTGGCCCCAAACCCTGCAAACCAAGTAAGGGACCAACGAAACAAGTAGGGGCCATATTAGCGGCCCATAGTTGCGAACGTAGAATTCTTGTAGGCGTTTGGGATTTAGGTTAAGGCTTTGGAATTTGGAGTTTGGGGCTTAGGCTTCCATACGGGTACAATGCAGACAAAATTCATCGGGCATTTGGCAGCCCAGTACCCATATTGCAAAGAGGGAACCCTTTTCCTGGTTGGTTAGTTTTATGCAGACCCCAAAAAGGGAAAAAGGGTACCGCGAGGCTTCCTAGGATAACTGCTTTGCTTCGGAACCGTCTTCAATCTTTGAGCTCCCCACGCACGCGCGTTGCGCGTGCACATCCCGCAAGAAAAACATGCGTTGGCCATGTCCGAGCGGCATTTCCGGCAGCGTGCTGGCCTGACCAAGGCCTCATGGGCAGCCACCGTAAGCAAGAAGTATTATAATATTAAGGTTATGTTGGGGTTATATTGGGATAATGGAAAATAAAATGGGAACTACGATTCAGGGTTTAGGGTTTAGGGTTTAGGGCTTAGAGTTTGTTAGCAGGAGTATTATTGGGATAGTGCAAGAAGGAAAAGGAAGCTACCATATCATAATAGGGTTATACAGGGTTTATCTTGGGGTTATATTGGGATAATGGCAAAGCTATGTAGGGTTTAGGGTTTGCCAAACCTAGGTGTCAAGTATCCAGGCCGTTTCCAAATCTCATCTTTAGGTTTATCTGCCTTATCATGCCGAAAATGCTTCAAGTTACACATTGGACAGGTAAGAAAAACACTGCAGCACCCAAAACTCAACAAAAAGAGGAACAACAAAAGCAGCAGCGATCACGAGGTAGAATCGGGTTAGCGATACATGTCAAAAATGGGGGCGGGGGGGTGCGTAATGCTAGGGGCAAGCGATCGGTTTGCCTCGGCTGGGTGCGGTCTAGGTTGTAGGTTGGGGTGTATTAGAGACGGTATGAACTCGCAAGACATATCAACAAGACTTCCCAGCTATGGCTGACGCATGGAGGGGTTGGGGCTTTAAGGCTCTGTGCTTCTAGCTTCCTGCATGTGACAGCCAGGTTTACATAGCCGTACTTGCCGTACACCCAACCCTCGGCAAGACGCGAGCCTTGCAAAGAGGTTCTGAAAATCAGCTGCATAGAACCCGCCAGGAAAAACATCAGAATCCCATGTATCCTGAGGGTCCCGGAGGGCCCTAGTTTAGAGAACCCTCCACATGGTAAACCTTCAAAGTCCACGCGCTTACGGTATCTGCCAGAGACCCCTTTGGTCGAAAGGGAGTATGCGTGGCAGTATGACATGTACAGAGGCACGATTGCAAAGGCGTAGCGTCAGATTTTGGGGACCCCAAACCCTAGACCCTAAGTCTTTAAACCTAAACCCGAAAACCTAAACATCGTAGTTTCCACCTCCTTTTCCACAATCTCTGAATTTTACCACTACACCTCCAACCGGCCGTTGGTTGGGCGATGGCACCCGCACCACAATCGTGCACGGCTGCCTTGCCCTAGTGGAACACATGGAAGGATGTCAAAATGATGGTCCTTTTTTCGGTACCCTCAAAATTAGGGACCGCACCATAATCTATAGCCGAAAGACGCCCATTATCTTGACAACCTTCCACATGAAATTGAACAGGATATCCTGCAGATGTTGCCGGCAGATTAGTTCTGAGTGGCGGTATACCCTAGACCGTAAACAGTGTTGGGTTCACAGTAAACTCCTCAGCCCGCCTGACTGAAGACACACCAATTCTGTGCCATTATAGAATGAAAGGAATTACTGTAATCATGTAAGCTATAGTCTAAACTCCTAATAAGCCCTATAATGGGATCCCTACATGATCCCCATATAACCCTCTTTAAGGAGTTTAGACCCTAAACCCTAAATCCCGTTTTAAACCCCATATAACCCCTTATGTAACCCCACTATATAAGGAGTTTAGATTATAACTCATGTGCGGGAAGCTGGGAATGCAATGGCAGGGTAGGGGATTACAGGGTTTAGGGCTTAGGGTGTAGGGTTCAGGGTTTAGGGTGTAGGGTTTAGGTTATGACGGGGCTTGACACATGAAGGAATAAACCGCCAAATAGCTTACATCAAAACCCCGAAGATCTCGGACTCTCCGAGCACAAGTGGGAAGAACTCTGAAAGTTTTATACGCTAGTGAAACAAAGACACTTCGAGAACTTCAAACTCAGGAAGTGAAACAACCCAGAAAAACTTGCAGCAAAGGCCAGGGTCGAGAACTTAAGTACTATCAAGCTAAGCCTACGGTATGTGCCTGAATACTTGGAAGAAGTGTGTGGGGGGCGTATTCGACTTTACCTCGAAAAGGGTTACATTGGAAATGCTACAGCGGTTTAGGGTCTAAGGATTGGGGTTTAGGGAGCTTCTGCGTGAATCCTTTCCTCGGAAGTATAACCCCCCTCCCACCCCCGTAATAATATCATCAAATTTGCTCCAATATCATCGGGGGGGAATATTTGTGACTAGCGGGGTTACCATTAGGGGGAAGGGATCCCTAAACCCTACACCCTGAATCCATCAACCCTAATATCCCGAAACCTTTTCCTAAATTCCCCATAATAGTTGGCAGGCCCCAGTCTTCCGAGGCTGCTTTTCCGCTTTGGGTGGTACTAAACTTCTCAACCCACACCCTAAAACTCTGAATCATAACACCTTGAATCCTATTCGAATCCTAAGGCCTGAGCCCTGAAGCCTAACGCGGAAATCCTAAATCCGAAGCCCTAAAGCGGCAAGCCTGAAACCTGCAAGAACACTCCTGCCCACACCCGACCCACGCAGCTGCTCAGGGTGCCAATGACTTAGGCTTCGTGTTTAAGGTTTAGTGTTTGAGTTGTAAGGTTTAGGGTTTAAGGCGTAGGGTTTAGGATTTAGGGGTCAGGGTTGGGGGGGGATTTGGGCTGGGGGTTTAGGGGCATTTGGGGCTTCCACTGCTTGGAGTTCGCGTTTTAAAGTTTAGGGTTTAGTATGTAAGCCTTGCTATTTGGCAGTTTCCATTTATAGGGCGACCCCCAATATAGGCCGCAAAATACTATACTCGTCATTATCGGGGCCCTCTAAAAAGGGATCCTTAATTTTTGCGAAATCCTCACGTAAGGTTGAGCTTTCAGTGCTTGCCAAGCCTACAACGCCGCGGCTCCCTTTCTTGAGCGCACCTAGGGTTTAGGGTTTCGATGAGTCTGGGGTTCTCGGGGTTCTTACCGTCCCAGCACAACATCCTTACAGAAAGCCGAAACTGACCCATCATAGTTGAGAGCGCGGCAGTTCCGCGCAGCCTCGGAAGTAACCCAGCATCGCGTCACGACCGCTGACGGTCCCTGTATGGTCTTTGCCGCCTGGATGTCAACCGGCCGGGCAGAACAGCCTCATTTGAAGCAAGTTGGCTGCTCCGAAACCGATTCTGGAGCAGTTGCGATCGTGCCCGAACAGCCGCAGAAGTAACTCGGCTTTGGCCTTGGATGTCAAACTATCCAGCAAAACAGCCCCGCAGAAAGCTAGAACTCCAAGCACATCACGCCATGCCCAGTCCCCGGTTGAACAGCGGTCCCCGTCGGTGCTGCCTTGGCCCCTGCCGGGATGCCTATAACCTTTTAGGAACTAAGCCTTAAATTGCTTGAACTGCGGGTAGTCATGGGGTGGCTTGACTGCTACGCCCCAGTGCGAGCGGCCTAGGTGTACCCCCACACCAGCAAGCACCCCATGCGATGACCACACCCTAAGCCTTAAACGATAATCTCTAAACCCGCAAGCCCGAAACCCTAAACTAAACCAAACGTCCAGAGGGTTTCCAGGATGCTAAAGACCCCTCAATTGAGGTCTATAACCTGAATCATATTCGTGGGGTCCCTACTATAAGTGTTTTCCTTGATTAGGTAACTTATCCCTAGAAGCCACTATATCAAGCCCCTGCTTTCATTTCATTGTGCAATTCCTTTTCCGTTTCATTGTCAGCCATTGGTAGTTCATGTTCCTTACAAATTCAACCCTAAATTCTGAACCCCGAACTTCTAAACCACGAAACCCGAAACCCTTGTTGGAGGAGCCCAGGGCCTGTCCCCGTAAGGTTTTTATGGCTTAGGGCTTACCCAAATCGCACAATAAAAGATTCACAACTAAGTAATCCCCCCTATATTTCAACCCCCAGTATTGAATGCTCCCAGGTTATTCTAATATACCACAGTGGGATTATTTCAGATTAGGGGTGTGGTTTATAATAGCGGAGGGGGATCAGGTATATTACGAAACTCTCGTGCTATCTGCAACGGTAGTTGTAGAAGGGCTATAGGATATTACCTTACAAAACCTTGGATTTACCTAGCTAGCTTGATGAAGCAGCTGCTTGTACGCACAAACAGTTTGTCGCCCGCAGGCGCCGTTCAGAACCACTTCAGCCAAAAGCCTGTTTCGCAGGCTGGCTAACGCTGCAACTTCTTCATAGGGAAGTCAGGAACTGAGTGTCCCCCCGTAAAACAGGGTGTGACGTCATCACCCTTACAGGCATCAACACATGCATCCATCACGGATCACACAATTGTGTGCGCTTGCGGGTGGGTCGGTCCATTAGAACCACAGCCCCGCAGGGGCATAGCTCGTGAACAGAGCACGGTCGAGAGTTGCACAGCCACTCTTGTCTTTGTGGTGGTTCACTTGTACTAGCCTCGATGTCCTGTTATAGCTATAGTCTAAACTTGTAGTATCCCCCTTGATAACCCCAAAAATGGCCCTATATAACTCCCCCCCTTTAGGGAGTTTAGACTATAGCTCAAAGGGATGATTCCCAAACTGAATTCCACCCCTACCTTTCAGCTGTGGACTGTGACAGGTTTAAGCACCCTAAACCTCTGAACCCTAAACCCTGAACCCCTAAACCCCTAAACCCTAAACTCCTAAACCCCTGAACCCCTAAACCCCAAACCCCAAAACTAACTCTGGCCTTCGAGCCTTCAAGCAGACCTATATTAAGTAGATAGAAAGTATATGAGCTTTAGGGTTTAGGGTTTGAGGTCTAGGGTTTTAGGCTTGTTTAGCGTTTTAGGCTGTTAGGGGTTTCGGGTTCACAGCTTGGGGCTGCTACAGTCAATCTTTCCTACACGATTGAATGGACATGAGTTCCTTATTAGGGCCCATCTTAGGGACTATACTAAACTACAGGAGGGACTCCTATGTCCACCCTTAGGGATCCTTAATCAGGCTAATATTGACAGTAGCTCATATGGGGATTTCATTATATTATACCCAAAGCCATATACTATCTACTTAAGGCGGACTGTACCCATGCTTAGGGGGAGATAAAGGGGGCTGGCTCTTCATGGAGACCCTTTTGCGGGTTTAGGGTTTTAGGGGTCAGGCTTTCCGGGCACGTACTCAACACAGCTTACTTGGGAATAAGGGAACGGCTAACTGTTTAGGGCTTAGGGCCTAGGAGTTTAGGGCCTAGAGCAATGGTCCCTATAACTCTTGCCCCCAATGCCACTAGAGCGTAGGGTTTAGGGTTTGCCTTGGACTCTTGCGATTAAATGTAACCGTACATTGGCAGGTTTTTGGGGCCCATGACCCAAACCGAAACTCCCCTTCATGCCACCCCCACCGGACTACTTAATGACGTCTGCTGGAACCTCAAACCAACCCTAAACCCTAAAGGCAGCTACTTGGTGCCTGTGCAGAGATCTCAATTCGGGAAAACGCCGTGTGTCTGATCTGATGCATGTGCCGAAGTCGAGCTGCGGGATCTTCTGCTGACTGGCGGTTAGTAGGGAACAAGGGAATATGTTATACAGGGATTACTATGAAGAAATTGGGATCCTAGCAAGAATCATAATTTTTGCTGTTTCTTAGAATTATAGAAAACAATGAGTAAGAATTATTTCCAAGTACTCCTTACTGAGAAGCAGTAAGTTTGTTGGTCTCTCAGCTTGGGGCTAGTTACCTTGCACCCCATCCTGTTCTACTTTGTGCTCTTGCTCGCAAGACGGAGGCCCCTGTTTTTGAGATGTTCTACTTTGTGCTCTTGCTCGCAAGACGGAGGCCCCTGTTTTTGAGATATGGTAGTTTCCCAGCATGGAGGGACCCCAGTATAGACCCCAAAATACGATAATCCTCACTATGGGGACCTCACAAACAGGTACCCATAATTTTAGGAAACTCCCATATTCCC
>CAJNIZ010011978.1:0-10379 GCA_905231905.1 Symbiodinium pilosum | reverse complement strand
TTCAACCGCCAAGAAAACACTACTCCTCTGGGCTTTGAGGGTTTTTAGGGAGGTCTAGATCTGAACAGAAGACCGTTTTCCCTTGACCACGCAACCCCCCTAATTCCGTCTAAACCCCCTAAGCCCACTTAAATCCTTAAATCCCCGTATGAGTTCCCAGGATCGCCCTCACTGCGCGGCATGACTCTAAACGCTCCTTAGATCCCTCAAAAGACGCGCTAGATCCCTTTGAACGCCCCCTACATCCTGCCTTCAAATTCCCCTAAGCCCGTCAAATCGCTCTGAACCCCTAAATCGCGCTAAACAACCTTTCAATCCACCTAAACCCGTTAACCCCTAAGCCCCAGAATCTCTGATGAATGCCCCAAACCGACCTTAAAACCCTATATAATATAGTAGCTTCCATTTTCTTTTCCATTATCCCCATATAATCCCAATATAATATAAACTTCCCTAAGGACTTCGAGGAGGAGCAGCAGCAAGGGAGGGTAATCCATACAACCCAAGCGCACAAGACCAGCGGTTTAGGGTTTAGGGTTTAGGGTGTAGTAAGAGTCATGATGTTCATGAAAAAGCTCGGGAAGCCCCAAAAAATGCACCCCACACAGACAACTCTCCTTCCCAAAAAGGGCTATATGGGCCGTCCATCATTTTTAGGGGGCGGGCATTGTAAGGCTCAGCCCCTACACCCTAAACCCTAAAGCCTAAAATCCAGAACCCGAAGCCCCGCCAGACCTTCAGGTTGGGCATGCAACCCGCATGAATGGTCATGAGAGCTGGGCATTTCTCTTCAAGAAATCCACCCCCGAGTCCCCTCAAATTCAAAGGATGTAGAATACCGGAGGGAGGAGTTCGAGATGCTCGCGCAACTTACTTCTGGCCGCCTTCAAGAAAGGATTGACGGTGTCAACAGCATGGGTGAGAATACCGCACGGCTGGCTGTGCAGACTGCCAATCGCCAAGGCGTGGACACAGCAAAGCCATCGTTGGTCTTCTTTGTCAAGGGGGCCCTCAAAGGCAACCTCATGGAAAAGCTGTCTGCCTGGGAGGCAACGAGCCGGCTTCCGCATGATCGGCGCCCTACTGAAAAGCCCAAGCCGTTTAAGATCCAAGTCGCAGAGGTGTTCGTGGATTTTCCTGGTCACCAAAGCTACGGGTATGCGGGAGAACACGGGTCTGGACGTAGCTAAGAGTCTTCCTACTCTGGTGAGAGACCCTGCACAAGGGGACCCATAGGCTTGAGAAACGCCATAACGATTTTTTTTGAGTGCAGCGCACATCTATTCTGGAGAATTCATATGCTCGTGCTCCCATGCTTAGCTCTCTCAAGCCTATAAACACTAGACCCTAAACCGCATGTGGGCCTGATGTAGTTGAGGAAGTCTGGCACACGGTGCTGAACTGTACATTGATTATAGAGCCCAGGCTTCCATACAAGCAAACCCAAGAAGCATTCTCCCTTGTGGCCTTTATCCATGATTGGGCCAGTATCTGCTTTTGTCAGGACACATTGGCCCCAGAGTCGCAACACAGGCTCTGAGGTACCCTTAGTACTACCCTTGTTCTCCGAATTGAAAGATACGTCGGCTATAATGTACGCGTCTAGTTCCTTGCTGGTGATAACCGGAAGTGGAGGAGTGGATGAACTATCCCATAATCTGATCCCCTGCATGTACCATGACAATAGTACCTGCGTGCACTCTCTCACTCTCCCTTAAGCGCCAGGAGCCCAAAACCCGAACCCGTCAATTTTTCCCACTCCACTCCCCCCTCAAGCACCATTGAAAGAGGTTTCCAGAAATCAGTCTCTCTTGAAGCCTCCGTAGACCCTAAAATCCTGAACCTTGAAAACCCCAAACCCTAAGCGTGAGCTGCGAATGAAAAACAACACCACTCTGGGGTGCGTTTCGGTGGAGCCTGTTTTCTTCTGGGCTTCTGCAGTAAGTTTAGGGTTTATGGTCTTGCAATAATAGAAGGAGTTTGGCAACCCCAACCCCCCAAAATTAGGACCCTATATTATCATGTCATGGTTATAGGGTTCCAATTTTGAGGGCTGGGGTTACCAAAATCCTTTTATTATGTAAGCTCAGCCTTGCTTGGTCTCTTTCATCTCAGCCCAAGGGTTCAGGCTTTAGAGTTGCTCCCTTGTTTGAGTTGAGCGTGTACGAGTGGCTCAGTAAAAAGGTTTAGGGTAAGGACCCATGCTACGGAGACATCAGCAGCACTTGTAGGAAGTAAAGCACTCAGCATGTAAATTCTTCGCGGCTCCCATGTTTACCGAATCTTTGTGTCACTCAACCCGCACGTAAGCCCTAAGCTACACGATCCCAAGTCAGGGAAATCTGGGACATGACATGACCAAATTTCTTGCAATGCCGCGATAATCCCTGCTTTGGATAGCCGTAGTTTTGTGTAGTTTGCCTTGGGATCTGCCCCCACCCTGTAACAGTCAGACCATAGGTATATTATCGTTCTATAAGGATTCTTAATATTACCGCTGCTATAGACTGCTACCTGCTACTGGGTGGGGACAGCACCCAAAACACACCTGCTGAATCCACGTAATTATCCGCCCCCCTCCCCCAACAGAAAAAAAAACTATTAAAGATAAACGTGATCCCTAATCAATGTACTTATTACGCTTTCTTGCCCCTAATCCCTATACAATATAAGCTACAGTCAAAACTCGTTAAAGGGTCTTATATAAATCATACAGGAGAGGGGCTTATTGAGGGGGATGCTAGGAGTTAAGACTATAGCCCATAAAGCCTTGTAATAAGGCTTGAGTCATTCCCCCTTAGGCTTACAGTTACCACTAGAAATACTAGGGGTCATAGTAGCCCCTAGATATGAACCACGCTTTGAGGACAGTTACTTGAATGGGAAATGACCCAATAAAAGCCACAGATTAGGCGGCCCCCCATCCTGTAATAGTGGTATCATAGGAAATACAAAGAGGACCCTAATATACACCTTACAAGATATCCCTTATTGTCACTATTAAAGGGTGGGGGATCCGTCTAAGCCATAGGAATTGAATTTCTGTAAGGCCCCCACATGGTAGTTTCCCTAGATAAGGGGCCCCAATATAGACCCCAAAATACTATAGTTCTTATAGGGACCCCCAAAATGGTACCCCTAATTATGAGAAGCCCCCAAATCAACCCTAGTCACAAGTTTAGGTTTGAGCTTAGTCCACAGAGCAAAGTAGCATTTGTATGATGAAGTCTTCAGCCCTTGAATCCCTGACCCACACAAAGAATCCCAAAACCCTATACCAAACCCTAAACCCTATAACCTAAAAAAACCCAAAAGAATCCCAAAACCCTAAACCCTAAACCCTTCCCTAAACCCTCAAGAATCCCAAGTCTCAAAAAACACGATTTGAAACCTCAAGCAGCTGGCTCCTGCATCTTTGAGGTAGGCCTCAGCAGCTCTTCGCACAGCATAGTATCCCCGGCCTCAACTTACACAAATTAAATACCTGGCTCGCCCACTGCTCCTTGCTACCTTGTAGATGGCGCCATGACAGGCAAGCATGTGATATCATACAGATTACCGGATTACCGCATGACCACAAGAGCAACAACTTCTATGAGTGTTTGTCAAACATGCTTGTGGGCTTCTATCCAGGTGGGATGTATGAAGGACCTTCTACCGTATCATGCTCTAAACCCTAAACCCTAAACCCTAAACCCTAGCCCCTTCACATTGCGCTCTTGTTGTGAGCAGTGGATCGCGGTTTTGCCTCAAACCCCCGGAGGGGATTGATGATGCCATTCTTCAATTGAGCTATAGTCTAAACTCCTTAAAGGGGGATATATAGGGGATTATATAAGGGTGTATTATAGGGCTTATTAAGGGGGATACTAGGAGTTTAGACTATAGCTCAATTGATGTTCAGTATCGTAAACTTGCCTCTGCAATTCAATCCATCATGTCTCTGCCAGATGCTGGCTTAAGCTGTCTTCTTACAGGGACTGCACGGGTTCAAACAATTTCGGGAAGAAACCCTAACATGTAAGGACCCCAAAACGAGATGCTCCTTCTTCTACAGACCCCTCGTTTGTGGTGTATGATGTTGACTTGGCCAAGGCAACCTGAAGATTTCTTTCGCGGTCTAGGGTTTAGGGTTTAGTGCCCCTTTGGTTTGGGATTGCCCTGGCAGGGTCCTTGGAACTCAGCATGTTTAACCATGAATCTTGCGAAGCACATTCTTGGCCGTAGATCCTATCTAATGCAGGGTTACACAGTGTTATACCACGTTATGACTATGTTCCTAGAGTCCCTGCCTGTAGAAGTACAGTGCAGGGAATCTCACATAGACCAACATGACGTTGGTCCTCATTTAGGCTCCTGGTCTTAGTTTTAGTCCATGGAGAGCAGCGCTTGGTGTTGAGATTAACCAACACCCTAAGGGTCCAAGGACCCAAATAGTAGGGCCTTGTTGCTAAAATATTAATAGTATTTGGGCTCTAAAGCCTTATTAGTTGGGTCTTTGGACCCTTAGGGCAACAGTGTCCCCAGCAACGATGGATGCAACTTTGCGGCTGCTCGGGCCTTTGCAGGGTTATAGTCCCCCTTAAGTAGATAGAATATGGCTTTGGGTATATTCTAATAAGGCCCCCCTATACCCCATATTCTATCTACTTAAGGGGGGACTATACCCCACCAGATGTACAAGTCACACACTGCGGAACCGAAACGCATTGACAATTGCTCAGGCGTAACTGGTGACACGACGTGGATTTTTATGCGCTGCTGAAGTGGTAGTTTCCCTAGATAATTCGACCCCGATATAGACCCCAAAATACTATAACCCTTATCCCGTATAATGGGACCCCGATATAGACCCCAAAATACTATAACCCTTATTATGGGCATCCCCACGAGGGCACCACTAATTCTAGGAGACTCCCCCCAACTAAAAGCAAGACTTCGTTGCTATTCCGGTGCCTTTAAACGTGTTTGTGGGGCCCAGCTTGAAATAGCTTGAAATTCATTGAAAATCTATAGGGGACTATTATAGGGGTTAGTATGGGGGATATTAGGGGCTTAGACTATAGCTCATATACACTTTTGGAATTAGGGTTCAAAGGCAACTACTAGGGATTCCTGCAAAAAGTGCTTTGTAGCCAAAGTTCCGAATCTTGCCGTCACGTGCCCCTCACCAACAAATTGGGTTCAGGGTTTAGGTGTCAGGGTTTAGGGTTCAGGGTTTAGGGTTCATTAAGTGGTTTCCACATCGAGGACTCCGTGCAAGACTGTCTGTTTCCCACACGCTCATAGATTTCATCTTCTTGAGTTCTCAAAACCTTAAAATCCCCATAGGCACTGAAACCCTAGATCCTTAACTGAAGCCATGTGGTTTTTTGTAGAATTCTAAACCCCAAACCCATTCTGATGGCCGCCAGGTGGCCATGAAGGCCTTTGAGAGTGAGCTCGGAGTGCACCTTGGCCACCTCCACACATGAAGGTTCAGGGTTTTAGGGTTGAGGGTTTAGGATTTAAGGTCTAAGGGTTTATAGGGTTTTGGGGCTGAGGGTTTAGGATTTTAGGTTTGGGGTTTGGGGGTTGTCGGGTATTTCAGGTTTTAGGGTTTGGGGCCTTGCGGTCCCAGAATTCAGGATATAGGCATAGGGGTTCACGAATCTTGACTGATCAGGGTTTAGGATTTCGGGTTTTAGGGTTTAAGGTTCAGGATTTGGGGTTTAAGGTCGGCGGCTGTAAATAATGTCTACAAATGGCGCCTCAACACACCCATTGGTGTGGGGAGTGAGCGTTCTTGCTAAGGCACATCGCCGATCAGACCCAACAACCAGAGTCAGCGTGTTGGTCCCCCACCCCCTTCTTGCGCAGGCATTCTCCCAACCCGGCTTCGGGCTGCAGAGGCGTCTGGTTAGATGCAGCCTCGGCTGCTTGTGATCTTAGTCCACACACGTTCCGTCTCAGGGGTCTGCCGCCCGTTTGGATGTAGTTCTTCGTTATAAAAGTGTTGCGCGGTTCCTCTCAGGGTTACAGGATGTTGGATGACGCAGGGGTTCTTGCCCATCGACCTGTGTGCGTGTAGCTTTCCTTGCCTGCCGTGCATGTGCAGAATATAGCCCCACATGAAGCCTTAACATCTTATTCCAGCTCCACCTTTCGCGTAACCAACTCAATGCCGCAGTTGCTCTGCTAGCTTGTGAAGGCAGTTGCCAAGACGACGAGGTACCCCTCTCCGCGCCCCAGCAGCAAAGGGCGACCTTTGCCGCTGTGTGGCTACGGCTGGAGCACAATGATATTATGGAGGAAAAAGGCTCCAGAGAGAGTGGTCGCTACCTCCAGGTGGTGAGGAAGGACGCCGCCGCCCCACGGATTTGTTGGTTCACGCCCATCAAAAGCGCTACAAGGGGATTGCCCTGGCTCGCCTACATACAACAAGGGGATGCAGAAACAACTTGTGCACCCGCAGCGCGGCGTAGCGCTGTCCCGTTATGCACATCTCGGACCCATACCCGGAAAGAAAGCCGGTAGCCGCAAGAAGTGCTCCGGCCCACCCCGGCAGCGCAGGACATGCCTGCAGACGCCCCACAAGCGCGGAAGCAGCAAGCGCTCTTGAAGTGGGAGGTTTTGTGACCTGCAGCAAGAGGCCTGCCAGCGAGACGTCGTCCACGCAAGTTTTCGCAGACAGCCCAACGTTTGCTCCAAGACCCAGCTTGGCGCATGTGGGGCTGCAATTTTAGCCAAAGTCAAAGGGGACCCTCAAGTTGCCATTCTCCCATTCTCTTGAAGCAGTGGGTCATCATTATCAGTAGCCCTAAGCGGAGCAAAGTTGGCGTGACGGTCCCGACCTTCAGTGCCAGTCGCGCGCGAAGGCCGCCTGCTGAGCCACCAGTCGAAGGGGGTTCGGGTTAGGCCAACGTGTGTAAAGCGGCGTTCCAAAAATTGCTTAGGTAAGGGCCTAGTACGGCTGGCTGTACAAAGCTTTTTCCTTACCAAGAAAACCCTGAACCTGAGGGTCCATGTCCAATCTGGCTGATGGTCATTGTTTGGCCGCATTACACTGGTTCTCGCGCCATTTCAGGTGAGTGAAGCAGTTCGATTGCTCTGGGCCTTTTGCTTTGTCCGGCTCCCCCCCCTACGGTTATGGTTTTTAGTGTCTTTGTGGCCGTGTTGTCATTGGATGGCTGTTGTTCGGTTATGTGTGGTTATTTGATCTTCCTTCCCTGTGCGCTTTGAGGGTAGATGTTTTTTTTGATTTTGTTGCTTGTGACTTGCGGTGAGGAGTCAGGTTGCTGGGGACTGTAGAATCTGACAGGACCATCCCGCGCATGAGTATTTGGAGATTATGGCCCCGCATTGGGCCTCGAGATCTTTTTCCAACTCCACCTCGAATAACCAGCTCAATACCGCGGCTGCTCTGCTAGCTTGTGAAGGTGGTTGCCGAGACGATGAGATCATTCTGAGACCTCTGCATTGGCTGGCCTCGCTATTGATCTATATAAGACATTCAACAGACTTCCGTGCAAAGTAGGCATTTTTTGCTTGCCAGTACTGGTCTAGCAGAGTTTTCGAGGAGCTACCCTAATTTGTTGGACCAGTCGGACCAGTTGACACGCTTGTTCAAGCAAGAACTACAAGAACGCGCTATCAGCTGAGCGTTTTCCAGCTACCACAGGATATCCTGAAGGGGATCCCATGGGTCCCGTGATGATGTTGCTTTGTACTTGGACTTGGGGTCGTAGAATTGAGCGTGTGGCCCACCCCCTCACTTTTATGGATAATTGGGACGTAGTGTTGACGCTCGACCAGGCCTCTTCCGCATCTTTCGCCCAGGTTGATTCGCAGCTGCGTCAAATGCTAGGCGTTACAAAAGACTTTTGCCAGTGCTGTGAGTTCAAGTTGTGGCTGTGGGCCATTAAGCCTGCTCACCGTCTGCGAGCTAACCAGTATATAAGCTACAAGGTCAGCCACTTCAGGTCTCTCGCTAGGAACGCGATCTTGAAGCACACTTGGTGTACACTCGTGCCAGGGGAAATGCTACTGTGACATAGCGCTTTCAGCCAGCCGGCATTTTTGCCCAACGCGTACAAGTCCTCCCACTGCCGTACTCCTTGAAGGTTATTGCGGTTAGGTGAATGTTTTTCCTTCGGCTCTGTGTGGAGCTGCAGTATCCAGACCTTTGCTTGGGATATGGAGACGCTCAGATCCGCCGTGGTTGCGGTGTGGTCGCCCGAACGTCTGCTGCGCGCAAAAGCTAATCGGTTTGGCGCTTAGGAAAGATATGGCTACACGTAGAACGGACCAAATACGGCCAGCGATCTTGCATGAGTGGGCCCAGCAACCAAACTCCGCCGGCTTTCTCTTCAGGATCGTTGAGTCCTTTCAGGTCCTTCAATGGTCTCCGGCGCCTGAAGGAATCATTGCGCGATGCCTTGGTGTTCTTTTTCATTTTCAGAAGTTCCATTCCAACGTTTTCTGCAATTCTTCACGAAGATACGGGGCAGACATGTCGCGCGCGTTCTTTCATCGAGAGCCCAAGCGCGTGAGCTTCAGTGGTCTTCTAGGTTAGACGTGGAGCTCATGCACAAACTCTTTGCAAAAATACCGGCAGAGCTCCGCAGCCCGCTTGAAGCAGTACTTGGGGCGAGCCACCGCTGGGCTGTGAAGCAGCTCCCAACTTCTAGCAAGAGTGATCGCTCTCCTGAAGCTTGCCCACTTTGTGGTGAGACTGCTGAAGGTCCCCAGCATGTGTGGATGAGCTGTCAGCATCCATGTGTCGGTGAAGTCCGAGCGGCCCATCAGACTGTTTGGCAGAGTGTGGCTAGGGATCCTCCTGCCTTTCAAGCGTACGGTTGGCTGCGTGTCTTTATAAATACTCACGTCGACCGGCGAGACGCAAAATTGGATCCTGCAGCGGGTCAAGAGTTCGCGTACCTGAGGGAACGCTGCATTTCTTTTAGAGGTGTAGGGTCGGGTTTAGTAGTTACTTCAGGCGCCCGTACCTTTGATGGTTGTTTTAATGAATTTGCAGATAGGTCTGCGAAAAGCCGCCAGTTTGAAGGTCCCTGCCTACTCAATTTTGGACACTTCTGGCGCGTAATCAACTGATTTTAAATGGGAGGTGTTTATTGCAAAATGCCGCGCGGCATACCTGCGCGCACTCCCAGCTATAAAGCGTGTGACCCTGTGCCTGTCACCCCTGCAGAGAATGTATTGGATGTGTCAGTTTGGCCGGGTGGCCAAATGTTTGCAGTACTGACGCCGGGTCGCTGCCTCCAAGTGTTGAGGAAGGACGTCGCTGGCCCACGGATGTGCTGGTTCATGCCCAGCAAAAGCACAAACCCGGCCTATACAATGGGACTACCATGGCTCGTCTGCGAAAGGGCAAGGGGATGCAGAAGCGACGGGAGCGCCCGCATTTTGACGAAGCACTGTCCCGTTTCGCGCGTTTCGGAGCCATACCCGGAAAGAAAGCTGGGAGCTGCGAGATGCGTTCCGGCCCGGCCCGGCGGCGCAAGACATGCTCGCAGCCGTGCCGCAACGCGCAGCAGAGGTGGCAAACACTTCTTTTGTGACCTGCAGCAAGAGGCCTGCCAGTGTGGCGTCGCCCACGCAAGTTTTCGCGGACAGCCCGATGCTTGCTCCACAACCCAGCTTGGCGCGCGCCCCGCTCCAACTTTCGCAAACAAAGGTGACCCTCAACTTGGCATCTCATCCTCCTGAAGCAGTGGGTCATAATTATCAGTAACCCTAAGCGGAACGAGCTCAGGGTCAAAAACCCGAGCCAGATTAGGCTATAACGGGTATACGCAGAACAAGGTCCCTTGGCAAAATCGAACCTCCCACCTCAGGCGCTGAGCAAGATGAGGTCTGCTCAGGACATCTGCTGCGTTTGTGCTGTTTTGGTGTACGCTTATTGACCTGCCCTTCGGTGCGCGCGCGGCCGGGGTGAACTTGCGTTTCTTGTTCTGATAATGTTGCTCACGCGTGCGTGGCTAACGGGAGGACGCCAGGTTTGGATACCGCGCGGGGGTTCCTGCGGGTAGGGGCAGCCCTCTAATCAGCCCTTGCCAGACACCTGTTTCCAACCTGACAAACGGTGACAGGTTTTTTCATTTGCCCAAGACCATACTGTAACAATCGACAGCAGCAACTAGTTGAGCAGGCAGCCAAAGTTGAAGGCGTTGGGAAATTGTTATGCAAAATTTGGTACGGGTACATGGTCCGCCTTTCCCGTACCACTCGCGCCGCATGGCCGTACCCTCCGCGCCACACTGTCGTACCCGCTCGTACTAATCGCAAAAGTGACAGCCGTACCCTTCCGTACTACCATGTGCGTGGTCGATAGAAAGCAAAGCGTGCCTAGCATTAAAGAGCCAACTGCTCCAACCGGG